>CAUYTI010091978.1:0-15712 GCA_963575145.1 Galago senegalensis | reverse complement strand
CAGGCGCCCGCCACAACGCCCGGCTATTTTTTGGTTGCAGCCGTCATTGTTGTTTGGCGGGTCCGGGCTGGGGATTTGAACCCGCCACCTTAGGTGTACGTGGCTGGCACCTTAGCTGGTTGAGCTATAGGCGCCGAGCCGTAAATAAAGTTTTATTGGAACACAGCCTCACTCACTGATTCACACATCTAGGCTGTTTACTCTGCAATGGAGTTCAGCTGTTGCAATGGACACCTAGTGACTGGAGACACCTGAAATATTTACCATCTGGCTCTTTCCAGAAAATGTTTGTCAACTCCTGGACTGTATCATTGATTCTGAGCTTTGTTCTTTTTGGAGCACAGGGAATCCCTCAATGTTTGTGGGTGAGTTCAGAGGATGTGACCTTGGCTTCTGTGTAATTTGGAGGGTAGGGTCACTGTGAAGAAGATTGATCTGTCCAAGAGAGACAGACATCCCAATTCTCACACCAGTGACTTTGAGGAAAGAAAATTAATCAACCTCTGATTTTTTCCTTGCTTTGCCTAAGGTTCACTATCACACTGATGCTTTAAATTCTATCTGGAATGAGCTTTTTTTCCCTACCGTTTGGTCCTATTTGTGCTGCCATCTGTAGGGTTTTTCTTCTCTCCTCCCGTGCTTTCATTTGGATTTAATTCTTTTTTTCTCATTTCATTTTTCTCCTCGACTAGTTGGAAAGTTATACAGTGTATTTCTATAGTGAAAATTGTCCATATCTAAAATCAACCTGTGTTGATTACCTCTCTCTCTACTTATTACATGTTTATGTCACATTTTAGTACATATACAAATTTTAACTTTAGTTCTCTATTTTTTGATTAAATCACACATTTTCATATTGTTTTGTGCAGTTCATGTTTGTTCAGTTTTATTCATCTAGTCACCCCAGTTTTACCTTAACATCTTACTTCCACCTTAGACCTTCCATCTGGAAATCACATTTTTTCTTTAACTGATGTACCTCCTTTTGAATTTTATTTGGTTAGAGAATGTTAGTGGGTATTGGGAAGTGCTATTAGTTTTTATTTATGTAAAAATACCTTTTTTTTGTCCTTCTTATTGAATGATATTTTAATTAGGTATATAAATAAATCTGGTCTGACAAGGATTTTCTTTTCTTTCTTTCTTTTTTTTGAAACACAGTCTCACTTTGTCACTCTTAGTAGAGTGCCCTAGCATCATAGCTCACAGCAATCTTAAACTCTTAGGTTCAAGCGATTCTCTTGCCTCAGCCTCCCAAGTAACTGGGACTACAGGCACCTGCCACAACACCTGGCTATTTTTAGAGATGAGATCTTGCTCTGGTTCAGGCTGATCTCAAACCCGAGAGCTCAGGCAATCCACCTACCTCAGCCTCCCAAGTGCTAGGATTACAAATGTGAGCCACCACACCCAGCCTGAGTATGATTTTCTTTCAGCACCTTGAAATCTTTTTCCATGCTATGTGGTCTTCTCTTCCATTGCTGTTTTTGAAAAGTCACTTGTCAGTTCTAAGTGCTGACTTCACAGGTGAAAGAATATGTATGTCATTCTTCACTTTCATTAGGATGTTTTTAGTGTTTGATTTTTTAAAATCACACTAGGTTGAAATTCACTTCTTAAATTTGTGAATTGATTTCTTTTTGTAAGTTCTGCAAATTTCTCAGCAGTTAAGATAACATAACCCCATTCAGTGTTTGTTAGATTTTTCTCACTCTATCTTAAGTCTTAATCTCTTTTTCTTATTTTTCATCACTTTCTTTGCTCTAGGCTAACTTCTGGAAAATTTCTTCAGGTCTATCCTTCTAGTTCATTAATTTCTGTACAGTTAAGTCTTGATCAGTTAAACACTATCACCAAATTTTTTTATTTCTATTGTTATAGTTTTAATTTCTAGAAATTCTTCATGGTTCTTATTACAAACTATTGGATCTTTTTCTGAATAATCTTTTCTTCATTACTGTGTTCAATCCTTGACCTTTCCATTTCATTTCACATTTTAAAAATATTCATTTTATGTCTGTTGTCTGATAATTCCAGTATCTATTATGTTATTCCAATTCTGCTAATTTTTATTTTGGTTGCCTCTTGCTTATAGGATTTATTTCCTTGTAAATTTGGTTTGACCATGGAGCTTTACCTGAAGGAATTCTTTGAAATCTAGGTGAATGGGGGAATTCCTCCAGGGAGGAGCTGTATTTTCTCTGCTGGTTCTTGAGAAATGAACATGCTTTAAGCTAAATTATAGGGTTAAAGCTTTGCACCCTAGACATAGCCTATGTCTAGGGTGTAAATTCGAAATGTATTCCTGTTGGAGTCCTACTATGTTACTATAAATTATAGGGGGAGAATTTTCCTTGTGCACACCCAATTTCCAAAACAGGATGTTTCTCTAGCTATCTTGGGGGTGAGGAATGTGGATTTATTTCCAATTCCCCATTACCCAGAGGATTTTGCCATTTGGATGGAGCTGAGGGGTTTTTTGCAGGGCAGGGAGTAGACCTCTTGCTTTGGGCAGGCCTAGCCTCCTGCCGCAGAAAGCCATGGAACTCAAGCTCATGCGCATCTTAGTTTAGCAAATGTTTTGGCTTGGAAAATGCCTGCTCCAGCGATTGCCTTCCCTCCCTTCACTGCTATATCATTCACTGCTAAAACTATCTCTTAAAAATATGATACATAGAATTTTTAGTTGTTTTAAGAAGGATCTTCTCCCAGGTTTTACTATGTTGCTAAAGAAAATAGCCTGGAATTGAGACTTTCTTGAAACATTAACTTACATTTCAGCTTTCAAATGACATCACTCATGTATGTAACACTAATACAGTTGACATATGAATGGGGTTTTGGTAACATTTCATAAGTTAAAATTTAATAAAATGTTTATTGTGTTTGTTCTGATTATAATATTACATGCTCATTACAGAAACTGAGTGAAATGGAGAAATGTCAAGAACAAAGTTGGTATCAACACTAATCCTACTATCTAGAAGTAGCCACTATTTGCAGCAACTTTCGTCTAGTTTTTAGTCTATTTTTAAATAATTGAGAACACATTGTTTCAAATAGATTTATTTAATTGGAAGGTGGTACTTTTTTGAGATGTGAGTCGCAGGCTGACATTATTTCTCTCCCTGTCCATTCCTAGTTCCTTGCAGATCAGTTAACTACTTGTAAGATACACTACACTTCTCAGTGTAATCTATCCTGGCGGATCTAATCAAAAGAATCCACTCAGAAAACCAGAAGGGGTAGTAATTGAAGAAACAGTGCCACTGAGGCGGGGTGGTGGCAAAGTGTTTAGGTATAAAGGACTTAGGCTGTGCAGAAATGACGTGGCCATGTTTATTTATTTTCATTTGTAAAGAATAGAAATTTATTTCTCACAGTTATGGGACTAGGAACCCAAGATCAAGATGCCACAGGTGTGGTGTCTGGTGAGGGTCCCGTTCCTCTTTCTAAGGTGGCATCATGTCGCTGCATCCTCCAGAGGGGAGGGACGCTGCATCCTTACATGGCAGAAGGGACAGAAGAGAAAAAGGGCCAACTGCTGCATTGAACCCTCCTTTATAAGGTCTTTAGTCCCACCCGTGAGGAGGAACCCTCATGGCTTATCACCTCTTTAAGGCTTTTTTTTTTTGAGACAGAGTCTCACTTTGTCACCTTTAGTAGAGTGTCTGGGGTCACAGCTCAAGGCAAACTCAAACTTGTAGGCTCAAGTGATTCTCTTGCCTCAGCCTCCTAAGTAGCTGGGACTACAGGCACCTGCCAGTGCCTAGTTATTTTTAGAGACAGCGTCTCATTCTTGCGGAGTCTGGTCTTGAACTCCTGAGCTCAGGAAATCCACCTACCTTGGCCTCTCAGAGTGCTGGGATTACAGGTATGAGCCACCATGCTGCGCCAAGGCCCTGTCTTAATCTGTTTTTTTTTTTCCCTTTTTGGTGTAAAATTTATTTGTTATTTATTTATTTAAAAGTATTGTGGGGATACAGATGTTTTCGGTTACATAGTTTTTATGTAATGCTTGAGTCGTGGTTATAAGCGTGATGTACCCATTAGGGGTAGGTTTTGCCCGTCCGTCCTCCCTCCCACCCCTCTGCTTGATTTTCACTGAGTTTTACTTCGCTCTGTGCTCATGTGTTAGTTCCAATCTAATAGTGAGTTTTTGTTTGTTTTTCCATTCTCTGGATACTTTGCTTAGAATAATTGTTTCTAGTTCCATCCAAATTGTTGCAAAAGGCATTAATTCATCCTTAATCATGGCTGAGTAGTATTCTGTGGCATGCATGAATCGCTCCACTCGTGAATTGATGGGTATTTGCAATTGTGAATTGTGTTGCAATAAACATTCGAGTGCAGGGGTCTTTTGAATGAAAAGTCTTTTTTTCCTTTGGGTAAATACCCAATAGTGAGATTGCCAGATTGAATGATAGGTCTACTTCGAGTTCTTTCAGAAATTTCCACACTGTTTTCCACAGAGGCTGTTCTAATTTGCAGTCCCACCAGTCATGTATACGTGTTCTTTCTCTCTTCATCCATGCCAGCATCTGTGGCTTTTGGACTTTTTGCTAAAAATCATTCTAACTGGGGTAAGGTGATATCTCATTGTGGTTTTAATTTGTATTTCTCTGATGATTAGTGATGTTGAATACTTTTTATATGTTTAATAGCCATTTGGGTTTTTTTTAACTTCTTTTTATATATTTTATCACTTTTTAATGGGGTTATTTGATTTTTTTCTTGCTGATTTCTTGAGTTCTTTGTAGATTCTGGTTATTAACCCTTTATTGGATGTATAGTTTGAGAATACATCCAAACGAAGTATAGAATTATTTTTTTATAGGTCTGTGGAATATGATGCTGGTGTTTTGATGGGGAGTGTGTTGACTCTGTAAATTACTTTGAGTAGTTTGGACGTTTTAACAATGTTGATTTTAGCGATCCATGAGCATCATATGTTTTTCCATTTGTTTGTACTGTCTGCAATTTCTTTCCTCAGAGTTTTGTAGTTATCTTTGTAGAGATCTTTCACTTTCTTGGTTAAAGATATTCCTAGATATTTTGTTTTCTTTGCAGCTGTTGTGAATGGTATTGAGTCTTTGCTTTGACTCTCAGGTTGACTGCTATTGGAATGATACTGAGTTGTATACATTGACTTTGTAACCTTAGACTTTGCTGAATTTATCTATCAATTCCAGGAGTTTCTTGGTGGAACCTTGGGTTTTCTAGATATAAGATGGTACCATCCGTAATGTGGCCATCATTTAAATGCTGCTGTAGGTAGTTTGAGCTAAGTCTAAAAGAAAAGGGAACATGATGAAATTAGGACTGGAATTGAAGTGATCATTTGCATTTCACAAATAAAAGTAAAAGTACTTGAGTAAGTTTCCCATGAGCTCAGAAGTCTGTTGGCCTGTCTCGGAGACAATGCACACACCTCACATCCCATGCAAAAGTCTAGACGTGCCCATCTTGACCCTCACAGTTTATCCAAGTTTCTTAAATCACCAACTGAAGTATTTCAGTCATAACTATGCTTCCTGCTCCACTAAAGCCTGGAAGACAGCCTCTGACAGCCCCCATGTGGGTCTCCAGGTGGGTGGAGATGCAGGGGTGTTGAACATGATGAAAGAGGATCCCAGTGAAATAACTTACAGCCAGAGCTGTCAGTAACGCTGGAGAAAACCTGACCACCTTCCTATAGGCATCAGTGAGCAACAAGATGAAGCATTATTTTTTAACCTCTGCAGTGAGAAGTCCCAGGTGGACATTCATGACACTTTGGCTCTGCAGAGCCCAGTGAAAGATAACAGCCACCGAGCTTTATTTAGGGTGAGTAGGACCTGGTATCACAGGGCCTAAACCCAAAGCTGGGCTGGTAGCTTCCAGGCTGTGTGAGCTCACACGGAGATTAAACACCTAGTATTGCAGGATCGTGGGAAAGACTGAAAATGATGCCTCTAATGCAGGTGTCCTCAAACTATGGCCCGCCGGCCACATGCAGCCCACCTAGGACATTTATCTGGCCTGCTGGGTGTTTTTGCCATCACTGCCTGTCCTGCTTAGCAGCCAACTTGTCCCGGGGCCTGCAGTCCAGCCCTCCAATGGTCTGAGGGACAGTGAACTGGCCCCCTGTTTAAAAAGTTTGAGGACTCCTGGATCTACACAGAGAAAGGGCAGCTATTGCACTTGACTGTGTCAGTCCACGAGTCCTGGCACCAGCTGTGGCCGTGACTTCCTCTGAAATACCTAGAACACAGTAGTTGTTCTATGAATACTCATTGAACAAAAGGGTAAAGTACTTAGGTATTGACCAAGTCAATGCTTGGGAAGACCGAGGCAATGCCATATTGCTGGCTACCAAGACGCTTTCAATGAGAACATTCCTGAAGGTAACTTCTGACAGGAGGAAAGCTGTCCAGTCTCTGCCTGCTTCAGCCCCAGGCCCAGGGCCTGCGGGCAGCCCCTTACGTCCATGCTGGTGGTCACTGACCAGCAGGTTGCCCAGACATCAGATGTGCTGGGCCTCCACCGTCCTTTGCCTCTTTTCCCACCCACCTCCCAACCCGTCCACCCACACCCCTGATGGCCTGGGGTGCCCCACCTCTCCCTGCCACTTGCAGGAAACAGAACCTGAGGGAAGCAGAAGGTGAAAGGCACATTCTCAGGTGCAGAGAAGGCCTTGAAAGTTGAGCCCCACTGTGAAAAACTATCAAATAGTTTTACCTGGAGGCTGATTTAATAAATTATAGCAGTGAGTCAGTAGGGTGATAAATGAAATATTTAACACAATGTAATAATCCCTCCAGTAACGTTAGAATGTTCGCATTTGTTAATCTAAAGCACTTCCCGATGAGACAGCTGAGTGGCTGAACATGCTGGAAGGCTGCCCTCTAAATCGTGGAACCCCTTGGAGTCAGGACAGGGGTCCTTCCATCCTGGTCCTCTCAGGCAGAGGGATTTACCCCTTCACCGGGGCATGTTTTCTTCCAATTAACAAACAATGAGTTTAAGGACTCCTAGAAAGTACTATCTGTTATTTCCTCTCTCTTTTCTCCCTCTCTCCTCTCCCCCTCTCTCTCCCTCCCACTCCTCCTCTCTTCGCCTCCTCCACAGTTGACCAGAATTTGTCAGAGCCTCCTGCAGGCTCCCTTCTCAGGTTGAGAAGTCTGGTAAAAGTACCTCTGCTTATCTCCCACCTTGTAATTTGGTATCAGCTGTGAATTGAGGAGACCTACAATAGACATTTCCCAGCCTGGTGGTTGGTTTCCTTATTCACAAAACTGTCTGGGATCAGCTGGGGCTTTGTCAACTTTCAGGTTTCTGGTGAATGGACTAAAAGGGGAAAAAAAGAAAATAGAAAGCCTTTACTCCAAATTCCCAGGCTCACACAAAACAGAGCTGTTATTTCAAGACCAAACTGCTTCAATTATCAACTCACAGCACCGTTATTAATTTATGTATTAAGTAGTTGGTGTCCATTTCTGGATTATTTTCATTCTATAATTACACAGTTCTACCCCCAAGGGGGATAAAGATAATTTTCAGTGTGTCCAGCGGTCTCCTCCTCTGGCTGTGCGAAACACACTCCCCTTCCATGGTGCCAGTGCAAACTTGCCCAAGGACCAGACTGACTGGGGACATGGCCCAGCATTACTGCTACCACCTGCCAATTGCCTGCCCTCCCCACCCCTGCTCTGAATGGACCACATGTGTCTCCCAGTTACAAAGAAGAGCTGGAAGAATTTACTTGGGAAACTGGTCATATGTGTGTGTGTGTGTGTGTATATATATATATATATATATATGTACTTTCTCCACAGAAATTTGTCCTACTAGATTTTTTTTCTCCAAGATTATGTTTATGTAACATAATTTCCTAGAAAATTATTTAATTTACTCTGGTTATAAACTTACTTACATAGAGTTGACCAAACTCATTTCATGGTTCTTTCTTTGCATCTGTAGTTTTCTCATTCAGAAAAGAAATTGTGTGTGTGTGTGTGGGGGGGGGCTCTTCTCTTATTTTCTTGGCTAGTTGGTTATAATTGCAAATTTTTTTCTATAAAACAGTTCTCAGATTTGTTTCAACCACTCTTGTTTTCTAAGTCATTTCTGCACTTAACCTTAAAATGGTAACATCAATGCTGTTTAAATTATTAACAGAATATGGAACAAAGAAGCAACACTTTGAAATTGTTTTTAGGAAGTCAGCATAACATTGATATAAAATTTAAACAAAATAAAACACCCAAATTGTGCAGAATGATGTTACCCACTGATATCAATGCACAAATCCCAGGTGAAATATTAGCAACAGAATCCAGTAGCATATGAAGGAAATACACTCTGGCTAAGGTAGGTACTGCAAAGATAACAATCATTGGATATGTCTTAAAATATCCATTATTCCCAGATAAAAAGAAAAAAAACCATGATCTTTGAACGCTGTAAGGATTTTGGTAAAATATTCAACATCAATTTAAGAATTTTTTAAATTAAAAACATTGATGTTTATTTCTTAAATATAGTCTCACATTGCTGTGGTCTGAAAGTTGATGTCCTCCCAAAATTCTTACGTTGGAATCTAATCCCTGATGTGATAGTGTTAAGGGATGGGGCTATTGGGAAGTGATTAGGTCCTGCGGGCTCAGCTTTTGGGGATGGAATTAGTGGCCTTATCAGGGAAACTGAGGGTGCTTCCCGCTCTTCCTGCCACCTGGCCACGCAGCAAAAGCCGCCATCCACGAAGCTCCTCCCAGTCACCAGCTTGCCAGCACCTTGGTTTTGGACTTCTCAGCCTCCAATCCTGTGAGTGACAAATTTCTACTACTTATAAAAAGAGAAAAAAGAAAAAACAGAGAAGAAAGCGAACTTGAATACCACATCGCAGGTCAGAGAGTTTGCTCTTGGCACAAACAATTCATCGCTCACTCCTTTCAAGCGTAAAGTGAATTTGCAGGTCACAGTCAATGCATTTAGATTATAAAAATTACCAATTAGCCAGATCCAGGTAGCATGTACCTCTCTGTGTGGTGGTCCGTGGTACTTCGGGTTGGTAGAAGTAGAGAAGGCCAGTTACACAGTTTGGGGCAGTGGCCAAATATCTATCAAAGGCTGGAAAATAATCAGCTCTGTTATTTACAAGGAAAGCAGGGTTTTGTCACAGCCTCCAGGGGTTAAAGGCTACCGATTTTTCTGGCTGCATCATTGGAATGTTTCTGTTTAGACAAGGAGCTGGCGGGAATGATATTCCCTTACTTAGCAGAAGTGTCTAAAACAGCTGTTTCAAAATACTCTTCTGGAATGGTAGATGATGGCAAATCTCAGCCTGCTTCATGGCTTCTGGGAAATTCAAGGCTCACTGGAATTGAGAAAGCTGTAGGATGAGTCTGTGTGTATGTAGTTACTCCCTTAGACATCTGACTTCGCACGAGTCCGTGTGTATGTAGTTACTCTCTTAGACATCTGACTTCACACAAGTCCATGTGTATGTAGTTACTCCCTTAGACATCTGACTTCGCCTGAGTCCGTGTGTATGTACTTACTCCCTTAGACATCTGACTTCACACGAGTCCGTGTGTATGTAGTTACTCCCTTAGACATCTGACTTCACCTGAGTCCATGTGTATGTAGTTATTCCCTTAGACATCTGACTTTGCACGAGTCCGTGTTTATGTAGTTACTCCCTTAGACATCTGACTTCACATGAGTCCGTGTGTATGTAGTTACTCCCTTAGATATCTGACTTCACATGAGTCTGTGTCTATGTAGCTACGACATCTGACTTCGCATGAGTCCGTGTGTATATAGTTATTCCCTTAGACATCTGACTTCGCCTGAGTCTGTGCGTATGTAGTTACTACCTTAGACATCTGACTTAGGACGAGTCAATGTGTATGTAGTTATTCCCTTAGACATCTGACTTCGCTTGAGTTCCTGTGTATGTAGGTACTCCCTTAGACATCTGACTTCGCATGAGTCTGTGTGTATATAGTTACTCCCTTAGACATCTGACTTCCCATGAGTCCGTGTGTATGCAGTGACTCCCTTAGACATCTGACTTCGCCTGAGTCCATGTGTATGTAGTTATGCCCTTAGACATCTGACTTTGCACGAGTCCGTGTTTATGTAGTTATTCCCTTAGACATCTGACTTCACATGAGTCCGTGTGTATAGTTACTCCCTTAGATATCTGACTTCACATGAGTCCGTGTCTATGTAGTTACGACACCTGACTTCGCATGAGTCCGTGTGTATGTAGTTATTCCCTTAGACATCTGACTTCTCACAAGTCCATGTGTATGTAGTTACTCCCTTAGACATCTGACTTCGGACGATTCTGTGTGTATGTAGTTACTCTCTTAGATACCTGACTTCACATGAGTCCGTGTGTATGTAGTTACTCCCTTAGACATCTGACTTCACATGAGTCCGTGTGTATGTAGTTACTCCCTTAGACATCTGACTTCGCCTGAGTCCGTGTGTATGTAGTTACTCCCTTAGACATCTGACTTCGCATGAGTCCGTGTGTATGTAGTTACTCCCTTAGACATCTGACTTCACGTGAGTCCGTGTGTATGTAGTTACTCCCTTAGACATCTGACTTCGCCTGAGTCTTTGTGTATGTAGTTACTCCCTTAGACATCTGACTTCGCATGAGTCCGTGTGTATGTAGTTACTCCCTTAGACATCTGACTTCGCCTGAGTCCGTGTGTATGTAGTTACTCCCTTAGACATCTGACTTCGCCTGAGTCCGTGTGTATGTAGTTACTCCCTTAGACATCTGACTTTGCACAAGTCCGTGTGTATGTAGTTACTCCCTTAGACATCTGACTTTCTATTTGTGTGTTAGTTTTTTGTTTTAAGAGCTCCAGAGAGAATAAAGGTTACTTGGTACCATGTCCTGTAGGAGAGATCTGCTATATTACACACAGACTTCTGGGCGTCTTTATTTCTGATGCTCAGTTGCTCCCTGTTCAACAGCACCAGCCACTAACTGCTCCTCTGGGAGTTCAGGGCAGGGCTCCTGGCCACACGGGGGGTGCTTCCTGACTCCTGCACCCCACTATCTCCTACCCTATTGCTTGGTCCCACAGCCCATGGCACTGCCCCAAACCCAGAAAACTCAATCTCTATTCCCCATCCTTTTAATGGCTTCCCCTTTACATCTCCTCCAGTATTTGATCTCTCTGAATCACATGTCAAAAATAAGTAGAAAATTATCAGGAAAAAATTCTCCTAGGAAAAAGGAGAAGTTTGATATATTTCTATGCAGTTACGTACTACCACGTCTCTAGTGGAAGAAGATGGTCAGCATGTACTTCTGTCTGTCTGGCTTTAAGGGATGGAGCTCTTGGTTTTGCAGAGGACCACTGCTCCCTGCAGGTGGGACCGGCGGGTCTTCTTCCCCGGCAGCAGCTGTGTCCTGATAGTCACAGGTGAGGCTGGAGGGCAGGGGAGGAGGCATCCTTGGTTTACCCCAGTAGGGTTTTCAGAAGGAACTTCTACCAGATTCAAAGTCCCATGACATCTCTTAAGCTTTTAATTGTTCTGGATTACTCACAAATGCCACTAGAGGGCTGTTCCCCAAGTCAGTTAGGAATACAGGTCTCTTGAAGGTCCAGTGATAGCTCAGCATCTCCTAGGCCTCCCCTGATGCTGAAGAAGTGGACCAGGGGTCTGTTCTTGGAGGTCACATTCGATGACTTTTTTTCTGCCAGAAGATTTTTAGGGCTGAGGTGAAAATGTGAGTTGTTACGGTTCTACCTGTTGGCCATTTGGCTAGATCTGCAGGCCTAGTTGTTACATCAAAAGAGGGAAAAATAACAGATCTTTTAGCCTTTCTACTGCATGTGGCTCCTGGGCACTTTACCTACATTTTTGAAAATAAATTATCACAATTACCCCGATTTACACATGAGGAGTTAGAGGCTGAGAATGATCGTATAACTTTCCAGCTGTGCGTGTACATCAGAGCTGAGACACTTAGCCCGGGATTTCTGCTCCAGAAGCTAAGATGTTCATCCTAGAAACCGTCGGATGCTCAAGGTGTCAAGAATCCAAGTCCTGTGAGCCTCGGGCTCAATGCACAGCACCTTAGCTACAATTTGGAGTTCAGGTCACTTGCAGGAGCTACCTTGGTGGCTGAGTCAGAAGGGCCCTCTCACACCTGGCAGATGGGAATGGCAGAGCTGAGGGGACCATCCATACTCCCCAATAAGCAAGGCATACAGGGACCTTGGGGAAGCCCCCACCTCACACAGGGGAGCAGTGGCCAGGCAGCACCTCATTTGTTTTTAAATCAAACTTATCAGAAAGTTTGATAAGAACTGCTGAAATTGGCAATAAAATGCTATATCGATTTCTAAGTAGCAGCTCATTGTCACAACTCAGCAGTTGAGAGGTGGTGCTGCTGATGTTGAAATGGTGCCTTTAACTCAAACAACAAATAGTAGGAGTAGCTTTTGCTGCTTCATGTAACTGCTCTCCCCACAGATATTTTGAATAACCAGTCACACTGGGGATAAAGGGAATCTTCAGTGCCAGGCCAGGGATGGCCTTCTAGTGGTGAGGGTCTCGGGCACAGAACCTGATCCCAGCACTAGAGTGCTGCTAGCAAGAAGGTCCCTCCCTGAGAAGATATTCTTCACCTGAGTGAGCCATCCTGGACTCCCAAGAGGGCTCCTCAGCAGAGGTCCCAGGATTGACTTTACAAAGTGGTGCCCCAACTGTGGACAGGCTGGGATTAAATGTTCTCACCAGGCCGTAGGCACTTCAGTGACATCATCGTCACCCCCTTCTGCGTGTTCATTGATTAGACACTTAAAAACTTTCCACGTTGAGTGACCTTGGAGTTAGCCAGCGACTCAGTGATTTTGCTTTTATAGTGGGAGGGGAGGGAAATGCAAAGAGGGTTTCTAATTAAAAAGGTTCAGGTCAGGTGGTGCCTGTGGCTCAAAGGAGTAGGGCGCCAGCCCCATATGCCGGAGGTGGCAGGTTCAAACTCATCCCCAGCCAAAAACTGCAAAAAAAGAAAAGAAAAGGTTCAGGTCAGCAACTCCTGATTTAGTCCCCCAACCTCCTATCCACTACCAATTTACAAGAAAAGAAAAGAGTAGATTTACACCTCCCCAAACAAGGACTGACAATCTCCTGCAAGAGTTTGGGAGGGGTTTCCACAAACAGCAGAGCTAATGCAACTCCGTGGAAGATGCCAGAGCTGGCCCCTCCCGGCAGGGCCCGGGATTGGAGCAGCCACCTTTAACCTCCCACCACAGTTGGCCCTGGGTCATAACTCTGCATCTGTAACAACCAGAGATGGCCAGGCTTTGATTCCCTAGGTCAGTGGTCCCTAACATTTTTGACACTGGAGCTGGTTTCATAGAAGACAATTTTACCATAGACCTGGGCTGGGGCGGGGGGTTTGACATGATTCTGCAAGGCAGTGATTTGCTGTGGTCTCTGTGCAGACCTTTCTGCTAATGTGATCTGTATTTGCATCAGTACCCCCTTAGATCATGGGGTGTTAGCTTCTCACGAGGAGCACGTGGCCTGGATCCCCGACATGTGCACTTTACTGTAGGGCTCTCGCTCCTGTGAAAACCGAATGCTGCCGCTGATGGGACAGGAGGCAGAGCCCAGGTGGAGACAGTGGTGTAAACGCAGAGGATGCTCTGCCCACTCGCCCACTGCTCACCTTCTGCTTGCTGTGCGGCCCGGTTCCCATGGACGAGTGCTGGTCTGCAGCCTGGGAGGTGGGAACCACAGTCCTATGGGGTAGCTAAAGCTGCATTATGAAGAGGGTAGTGCCACAAATAAAGCACAAGGACGCAGACAGAATTCAGAAGGACCCTGGTGGCCAAGCATCCTGAGGACTGTTACTTTTGAGGTCCTCAAACTTTACAAAGGATCAGAAGGTTCGGCAGTGAAGTCAGGAAATACTCCCTTCATAGTCTGGCAAAGACATACTGGCTGCAAGGCTTGTAGACACTGGTAACTGAGACAAGAACTGTGACATCCTCCAACTCTTCATAGGATGGTCACATGGGAAGAGTGGGGACAGGGACACACAGCATGCTTGCTCCCTTGAGCTGGATAGAGCTCGCCATTCTTGGACCATGAAATATGGGAGAAGTCTTTGAAAAATTCTTATAGACCAGATGAAGTGAACCTCATGCTCAAATTTCACTAGAAGAGAGATTTTTCTACAAAAAACACTAGCACAGTTTAGAAGAAAATGATCATCCTTAGTAGGATGAAAAATCGAATTGCCGTTTTGAAGCAGGAACAAAATGTCAAAGGGAGAACAGACCAATAGGAAACCAGCCCAGAATGTGAAGAAAAGGGAGGGAAGTAAAATAGGAACGTATTAAAGGAAATGAGAGATTCAGTGCTGAATTAATCCACACAGATATGGAAAAGAGCAGAAATGGCACCTCAGAAACTGCTCAGCTGTGAGGGAGACAGAGCTGAGATGCTCTCCAAGGCGGGAAGGAAAGGAAACCCCACAGTGAAGCGGAGATGGAAGAGAGGCCAGAGTGGGGTGAAAAGGCGTGAACCTAGAGTCTCAAATGGACGTGAAGCTCAGCCCCTGCCTAGACAAGTCTTCCATCTGCAGAACAGGGAACTACAGTGGCGACAGCAAGAGACTGTGTGTGAGAATTCAGCACAGTGTGTGACTCACAGGGAGCACCCAGGGTGGTGAGAAGGAGGGGAGAGACAGCAAGGGCTGTAAGGGGTACTGTTACTCTGTGGACTACCTCACACGGCATACGCAGTGGCTACCACATCACAGTTTTAACTTGATAGAAGAGATATTCTCATAGCTTGAACATAAGGTCTTGTTAGATTTAAAATAGAATATGACTTCCAAATCCATGGAAAATATATAAACAGGCTAAACCTAGTATGTTAACAAAAACTTGAAATACACAGATTACCGAAAAGCCATACAAAGTAGTAAATTCTTAAAGGGAAAATATGTAGGACTTTATTTACATAGTGTGCCTCTGATTTTAATATAAGTGCACATGCATAGGCGGACACTGGAAAAAAGATGGAAAGGAAATTGGCCAAAATATGTGGTTTTTATAAGAACATAAAAGACTCACGCTTATAATTCTAGCACTCTGGGAGGTCAAGGCAGGAGGATTCCTCGAGCTCAGGAGTTCAAGACCATCCTGAGCAAGAGCAAGACCCCTTCTCTACTAAAAATAGAAAAACTAGCTGGGCATTGTGGTGGGTGCCTGTAGCCCAGCTACTTGGGAGGCTGAGACAAGAGAATTACATGAGCCAAAGAATTTGAGGTTGCTGTGAGCTATGATGCCACAGCATTCTAGCCTGGGTGACAGAATGGGACTCTGTCTCAAAAAAAAAAATGTATTCTGCTGTTATATGAAGAGGAAACAAAATAAAACAAGGGTAAAAGAAGGCAGGGCCTGCTGTGAAGACAGAATGTTGCCAAGGCAAACAGTAGGACAACCCTCTGACGATTGTGGGTCAGTGGCGGCTCCTGAAAGACCTCCATCACCAGGACCCCTCCCAGGCTCAGCCTCTCAGAGTGCTTCCTCTCTTTTTTTTTTTTTTTTTTTTTTTTTGAGACAGAGCCTCAAGCTGTCCCCCTGGGTAGAGTGCCATGGCATCACAGCTCACAGCAACCTCCAACTCCTGGGCTCAAGCGAGTCTCTTGCCTCCGCCTCCCAAGTAGCTGGGA
>CAUYTI010091977.1:0-112929 GCA_963575145.1 Galago senegalensis | reverse complement strand
TGGCGGGCGCCTGTGGTCCCAGCTACTTGGGAGGCGGAGGCAAGAGACTCACTTGAGCCCAGGAGTTGGAGGTTGCTGTGAGCTGTAATGCCACGGCACTCTACCCAGGGGGACAGCTTGAGGCTCTGTCTCAAAAAAGAAAAAAAAAAAAGAAAGAAAAGTTATGTTGGATAACATGTATAATACCCAATAACTAACGAAGTCTGATAAGGATAAAAGACACCCATGAATAGTTGTGGTAATCTCCCACCATGGATATCCATGGATATGTACAAAAGTCCTGACATATGCCCTCTGTGTCCCTGAGCTCTGAGGATTGGACAATTCTAAAGTCTCAAATGAGCTCATTTCTTAAGTACAGCTCAATGAATTTCCCACACATGACTACAACATTTCCATGATCAGGGAAGTCAAATTGGGCTCATTTCTCAGTTAGAGCTCAATGACATATACCAGGCATGACTATAAAAGTTTGATGCCCTGGGGAGCCAAATTGTGCAGATACCCTGAGATCCTATGTTAGAGACAAGGAAAAGCAACATAAAGACAACCTCAGTCCTGATCTCCCACTGGGTTTCTACTCAAATAGGTTAGTCAAGTTTAGTATACCTTACCTATAGTTCCTTCTATTCCAGAGGGTGAAGCAGGAGGATTACTACAAACAAAGATAGGATATGTTTTGTGCAAAGCTGATGTTATGGTCAATCTAGCCTAAGGAACATAGTTATATTCTGTCTCATGAAATATATGGAAAGAAAGAAAAAAATTTTGGTAGGTACAGTTCCTAAGAAATGACAAGGAAAAGTCAGTAGGCAGATGAATTCCAGGAATACATAAAGGAGGAGATTTATTATGGTCCCTGGGTGGAGTAGGGTAGGGAACAACGTGTCAGTACAAGTTTGTTTGTGGTTGGTTCCATAGGAGACTACCTTTTGATATGATGGGTAAGGGTCATCTAGAGATGTCTGGTCCTCTAGTCTTGGGATGATTGGGGCAAAGGAATATTGTCCCAGATTGAAAAGTGGAACACAAGGGTTAGAGTGATGCTCTGGATATTTTAGTGAGCATAAAAAGTCCTGAGTTGCATCAATCATTCACGGTGAGGCAGCTTAGAATACAAGAATCTAAGATACGAAAGGGTCATAGCTGTGCATAATCTTAAGTCTTAACTAATAGGCCTTTTAGGAGAAATATTTAGCTATGAGAGAATAATTTCTCCCATGTACAATTAATCTAGGGGAAAATTTTCAACACTAGATCCATGGTCAAAAGTAAAATTAATATCCAGGCATTGTGGCATGCACATTTAGTTTCAAGTACTCTGGAGGCTGAGAGAACAAAATAGCCTAAGACCAGGAGTTAGAAGTTGCAAAAGAACTTTACTGAGTGTGATAAGTAAGTCTCTGTCTCTATTAAAAAAATAAATAAAAATAAGGAGTAACTCCATAAAAATGTTTTTTTTTTCCATTGACTTATTGAGGAACTTTCCTGTTTGTTGTCTCATGGTAGAGTACAATGTTATCATAGCTCACAGCAATATTCAAATGTTTTCATTAAGTTATCTTATTCCTTCAGTTGTCATTCTTGGAGCCTGCATAACATCTGGCCAGTTTTTATTCTTCAGATATGGATATTTCACTAATGTTGAGTCTGGTCTCCAATTCGGAAGCTCAGACAATCCAAATTACTGGGCCTCCCAAATTGCAAAGATGTGAGGTGTGAAGAATCCCTTTGGCCACAAAACATAGAAATACCCCATATTTGTTGTTTCAAGTGGTGGCTGACTATGAGGGCAAAGATTTCAAAATTTGATCCAGCAAATCTGCAACAAAAAATAGTGGGGCATTGAGGCAGGCTCCTATAGTTCAAGGTACTCGGGAGGCTGAGGAAAAGGATCCCCTGATCCCAGGAGATGGAGATTTCTGTGAGCTGTAATATCATAGCACTCTGTGGAGAGTGACAAAGTAAAACTCTGTCTCATTACAAAAAAAAAAAACAAAAACAAAGATCTTCCTACTTAAGAGTTTCTTTGCACTATTACCACATAGAATTCAGCTAGGGTATCACTGCTCTACAAATTATCAACTGCTGTATAAGCCTGGTGACTCAAATCTAAGCTGTTAAGGTTATCAATAAGGCACAACTGGGAAATCACTTCTCTGTCTGTGGATGGATGGCTAAGAAATGTCTTGGACAAAATATGTGTAGAACACCAGATGAAAAGTTCAGTGAGTATCTTTGTCCAGAATCCTGGATCCCAAGACATTCCAATATGAAGTCAGTACATGGTCACCTCTTATTCCTGCTAAGCATGTGTAACTTCTCTTCAGGTTGGTTGTTGGGTTCAAACTGGTAAAGAGTGTGGGGTTCTTTTCTCCAAACTCAGTTCCTGCTTCCTACAATTGTTCAGTAGTCATGGCCAAAATTTCAACAACCCACCTTTTGCTTTTCAAGTCACTGACTTGTAAACGAATGGAAAAGTGTGGTTTATATCTAATGCTGCCCTGGGATGTTATAGAAAAAGAAATTGAGCCCAGTGATAAGACAAAGGTTTAACAGACCTAAATGGTACGTCACAAAATTTCCTATTCGATTTCATGATGTTTAACTTCTTTCTCTAGAATAGGCTTGTTTTGGACAATAGGTGTCTCACTGTGGGTTCCTGCACTAACTCTTGGGAAGCACTGTGTCCATTAGTGTACTCCATACCTTCAATTATTTATGATGATCATGGGAAACATTAGCCCATCTTCAAATTTCCTTCAATCCTGAATTCTGTGCTAGGTGTTTAAACTTTTGGCTTCTTGGCCACAATGCACGTTGAAGAGTTATGTTGTATCCCATGTGTAATACACAATTACTAATGAACTATAATAAGGATAAAAAATTTCCATGCACAGTTGTGGTGATCTACCACCACGGACATGTAAAACTTTTCTGACATACTCCCTATGTGTCACCAAGCTCTGAGAATTGGGCTATCTTAAAAGAACCCGATAAGCTTATTTCTTAAGTATTGATCTATGACTTATCTGAAGCATGACTACAATATGTTGATGCTCTGGGCAGTCAAATTGGGCAGATACCCTGATCTCCCTTTTAGAGACATGGCTGAGCAACAAAAAGACAATCTCAGCTCTGATTTCCTACGGGGTTTCTACTCAAATACAAATGGTAGTCAAATGTTGAATACCTTACCTATAAATACAACTGAGGAAGGAGGATCACTTGGAGTGTCACTTCAACCAAAGAGTTGAAGTACATTGTGTACATGGTTGAAGTCTTGAACAATCTAGCCTGGGGAGCTGAGTGAGAGTTGGGCAATAGTCCCTTAGGGCAAGGGACTATTGGCACAGATTAAAAAGTGCAACAGAAGCGGTAAAGTCTATAATCTAGATATTTTAGTGTGCATATAAACCCTGACTCCATTAAACTATTTACTGTGGGGAAAGTGTACTGTCACTACAAAAGTATAAGATACCAAAGGTTCAGAGTTGTGTCAAATCTGAAGATTTTTTTTTGTTGTTTGTTTGTTTGTTTGTTTGTTTTAGTTTTGGCCTGAGCTGCATTTGAACCTGCTACCTCTGGTATATGATGCCAGCAGTGTCTGGCTTTTATCAAGCCAATGCTAGCATATGAGGTTGAAGCCTTACTCCTTTTAACCACAGGTGCTGCCCTGTAGCCTTGACTAATAGAAATTGTAGAAAAATATTTTCCCTATGAGAAAATAATTTCTCTAGTTGACAACAAAACTAGGGGAAAAATTTCAGAACTAGATCCATGGTGAAATGTAAAAATAATAGCCAGGTATTCTGCCGTGCACCTGCAGTCCTAGCTACTCAGGATGCTGAGAGAAGAAAATCACCTAGGCCCCTGAGTTGGAGGTTGCATTGATCTGTAGATGACACAGAACTTCATTGAGTATGATAAATAGAGTAACATCTCTCTCTCATAGGGAAAACGCCTGTGTCTTTATCTCTGTTGTTTCTGAGAGTGAGCATTATTAAAAGTCTTGTTTTTCCACAAACTAGGAGGCTCTAAGTCAGAACACCTCGGTCTTTGCTCTAGTATGCAGAATGTAAAATTCCTCTGCTTTGAAGCTGAGCAGGAAAATGAAGCATCTATAAGTGTGTCATGGGTATGTCTCAGAGGCCTCTGTGGTCTGGTTGTACAACATTAATTTACAGCTTCCAGGTGGCTTGAGGCTTCAAAGAGCAGGGAAGCAAGCAGCCTTCTTCCCCACAGTAGTTTCTTCAATTTATCACTATGTGGGCTACTATGTTGTCAATGTGGTTGACTATGAATACTATTTTGAGAATAGATTATTTAGAATAATGTGTATCACCGGATCAGTAGAATAGCAAGCTCCATTCAAAAGTTAATTTGTTCTTTACAATATGTTAGTGAAGTAATGATATCATTATTGATTAACTGTGTGTAAATGTATCACTGGCTATATGAGCTGGGAATAAATAAATAAATTTGCTTTAAGCAATCTAAAGGCTGTAGACCTAGTTTTTGCATACAATTTCAATAGAAAATCTATACTCTGCATCACCATCCCCTTGAGAGAAACACAGGAGAGTAATTGGCATAGTCAGTAGGATCAGTGCACAGGATCAGAATCTCAAGGACAGCAGGGCCAGCTTCTTCCAGATTATCTCCTGCACAGCTGGTTCATACCTAAGATAGGTTCCAGACTTTGAAACGAGGAGGTTCTGACCACTCGGTGAGTATGCAGGACTACTATCATTGTAGTAATAAGAACAAGAGCTAATTTTAAGTTTTTAGAAGAGCAGTATATTTCTTTTTTGAAAACCTTATTATCTTCTTTAGACATTACTGTAAAAACTAAGGTTCTGAGAGAATTGTTTCACGTAGTTGCCAAACATTGTTATTGGTTTATTCTTGAAAGAAAGAATCAACTAAATTACAAAGTATTGAACAATGTGGTTACAAAATTCAAGAGAGTACATCAACTGTGTGGTTTCATACACAAAGAGGTATGAAATTCTTACTATTTGGTTAAAGTCACCCTGGAAGTTTTCCAGTACGGCTCAGAAATGGGAGACTTAAGCCCCCTACATCCTTGACCCTCTCCTCCTCAAATGGAGCAAGAGAAGAAGGAACAGCCAATTTATGATGAACCTAAGAAAAGCCCTAAAAAGACTGTTCATATAATGACTCTGACAAGGAAGCTAAGAAAAGTGAGAATTCTGATAAAGATCTGATTGACTTTGAGAGTCAGGGGATTACTTGCAATTCAAACAATGAAAATATAGAAGAGCTAAGAAAAATGTTGAAAGAAGGATTACAAAATACAGAATAGAGAGTCCATGCCATAGAAAAGAAAGATTCTAAGAATGGGACTGGTGCTACTGCACCACCTCATTACATCACTCCCCCTAGCTCTCCTTCTGAAACACTTAGACTGCCTGCTACTGCTCCTGAACAGCCTCTTAAGTGACAGGATGGTCCCTGACTCCTTCAGCACTTCCTGGTTTATACCCAGGTTGGCCTGATCTGCCAAGTTTTTCATATATTACTAGAATTCATTTTCCAGTTGACTCTTCTAATTTTAATCTTGTCTATGATGCCCCTGTGTCCACTTCTACATTGCCCTTCACACCCATGGTGGAACCAGAGGATGTTATGACCTTTCCTGTAATGCAAGAGGGAAGACATGGAGGTGTACCTATTTCTCATATCCAAATATAGATTAAAATTCTAAAAACTATGAAAGATGCAAGGTATGCATATGATCCTAATTCTCCATATATCATAGGGCTTCTGAACTCTTACTGTGAAAACAATTTACTTATTCCTCAGGATTGGGAAACTTTACCACATACCACCTTTATTCCAAGGTAGTTTATACAATTTAGGTCTTGGTAGATAGAGGAATAAAAAATTCAGGGCCAAAGTAATAGGGTTGAGGATCAACCCACTGGTACTTTTCAAGAATTAACTTGAAGAAAAGAATGTGAAGCTGTGGAACAACAAATTGTATATACCCAAAATCTGTAAATAGAAGTAAAAGATGTTTGGTTTAGAGCATGATAACATCTTGATGAGAAAGGAGAGATTAAATTGTTTTTCACTAAAATATTAAAAGAAATAATAAACCTTTCTCAGAGTCCATTTCATGTTTGCAAATGACAATTGAATAATCCATTCCAGGAAAATGCTTCTTTTTTTTTTCTTTTTTTTTTTATTTGATCATAATTGTGTACATTAATTCTCTTATAGGATACAGTGTGTTACTTCTATATGCAGTTTGGAAAACTCTCATCCAGATGGCCAACATAGCCATCATGTCTTTCTCATAATTGTTATGCTAAGATATTTATATTCAACCTTTAGACAAATTCACCTATACCCAAATAGAATAAACTATAGGCATGATCCCCAAAATATCATTCTCTTCATGCACCCTCCTTCTCCCCTCCCGCCTCTTCTTTCCCTGGAGTCTAGGGCTTCATTTGGATTAGCTATCTTAGGAAAGCTACAATCCAAATGGAAAATGCTTCTTTTAAAAGTGGCATTAGAAAACATGAATTTTGATTGTAAACAAGCCCTAGTTGGTCTGAAAAATCAGAAAAATGCTACCAACGAACAATATATTTGTGCTTGCAGAGAAGTAGAATCTGGCACTTTTCAAGCTAATTTACATGCTATGGCTTTTGCCTCAGCCTGAAAACTAATGCAGGGAAGGCAAATTGTTTTAACTGTGGACAAAAATGGACATATAAAAAAAGAATAAGAAAGGCAAAACCAAGACTGAACAATCTTCTGTATTTCAATGCTCTGGCAAGGGAAAACATTAGAGCAAAGAGTGCTCCTCTCTGAAAGAGTAAGACAGCAATATTCTCCCTCATCCTAGAGAACAATGAAATAAAAATAACGCCAGTGAGAATCAGGGAAACCAGCAATTGGGCCTAGCTCCAGACCCACAATCTAAGAAGATGCAGCCTCAATAGTTACTTCTCCCAAACAACAAATAAATTTTAAAAAACAGGAGATAAATTCAGACAATTTAGAAATCAAACCAGGTTTAAAAATTCACCTTCAGAATTCATTTCTTGCCACTCAAGAAGTGTAGCATTAGATCTAGTTTTATTAAAAGGTGTTAATTTCAATAGTGGGGAACCATGTAAAAAACTATCTACTGAACTTTATGTCCCCATTCCTGAGTCAACAGTAGGCTTCATTCCCGGAAGAATCAGCCTTGTTATGGAGGACTATCAGCCCATTCAGGAGTAATTAATGAAGAATATGAAGGAAACATTTTAGTAATGGCCTCAGCTACAAAAGATGTCCAATTAATTGCAGGAGGGCATGTGGCTAAAATCTCAATTTTACCTTACCATAAAGGCAAAGCCTCTTTGGTAAAACAAGAAGGAGGCTTTGGACACACAGGTAAACAAATCTTTTGGCATACTTCCTTAAATAACTCTCATCCCCAATGTGATTTCACCTTTAAAGATAATGTCCAGGTTAAAAGTGTGGTGGACACTGGATTGATGTATCCATCATTGCTTCTCACTTGTGGCCAGAAAACTCGCCTAAGAGCCACATTCTTTGGGCATGGGAAAATTTCTAGATATAGAACAGAGTGCTGTAATGTTAAATTTTAAGGAACCGATGGCCAAGCTGCCAGGATGTGTTCTTTTACTGCTTCTATTGCAGTTAACCTCCGAGGAAGAGATTTATTGAAACAGTGGAAAACAATGCTTACTATTTCTATTATTTCTAAGGTCACCAAAAATATGATTAACGTGGGGTTTGGCAATATGCAGCCCAGTTCAAAGACTGAGCCTTATTTTGTTCAAACAAAGAGTGACAAAACTGGCTTAGAAAAGCTATGTTTGCTAGAGGATTTTTCTTCTAGGGGTCACTGAGAAGTTATTTGCCTTCCTTTTCTAATGGCAATCAGATAAACCAGTTTGGGTGGAAAAGTGGACCCTTGCTTTGCAAAAACTTGAAGCACTTCATCAGTCATTTCAAGAACAATTACAGGCTGGCCATATACAACAAAAACACATGCAAATGGAACACTCTGGTTTTCAGAATTAAAAATAAGTCAGGTAAATGTAGAATGCTGACTGACTTAAGATGAATAAATGCTATAATTCAACCTGTGGGCTCTTTACATCCAGGAATCCTCAATCCTATTTTCATACCAAAGAATTATCCAACTGTAATCAAATGATAAAAGATTCCTTTTTTAACATACGCCTGCATCAGAAGCACACTGAACTTACATTCACTGTCCCAGATTTAAGTATGGAAAAGCGAGCCAAAAGATACACTTGTAATGTCCTGCCACATAGAATGTTAAACAGCCCCACCTTGTGTCAAATGTTTGTAGATCAGCCTTTAGAAGAAATTAGAAAGTATTTTCCAGATAGCAATTTTTTGCATTGTTTGGATGATATATTATTATCTCAATCTCGTTCAGATAATTTACAAAAAAATTTCAATTTGCTTGTGTTAAATTTGAAGAACATGGCCTTCAAATATCTAATGATAAAATTCAGAGTCAAGAGCCATGAGAATATTTAGGATATTGTATAAATGCTCAAAATACTATTCCATGGAAAATCCATATTAGGAGAGATTCACTTTGTACTCTTAATGATTTTCAATAATTTTTAAGAGATATTAGTTGGATTAGACCAACTTTAGGAATTCCCACATATGCTTGGAATACTAAAAGGAGATTCTAATTTCAACAGCCCTAAGAAACTAACACCAGAAACTGAAAAAGACTTACTATGGATTGAGCAGCATATTCAACATGCTAATTTAAACTGAATTTCTCAATGATTCAGGTAATGATTTTTATTTTTATGTATTTCCATCAATACATTCTTCCACTGGATTAATTGTCCAAAAAACAGCATTTTTAGAGTGGTGTTTTTTACCTAAGAAAGCTTCTAAAATGATGGAAACATACGTTCACAAGATGGCATATGTAATCTTACAAGGTAGACAGTTTTTAAAACAATCAGGAAGAGACCCAGAAAAATTGTAGTTCAGCTATTAATAATTTATTAATATTGAATTGTTCTGATTTATTGATGTTAAACACTGAATATCAAATTGCTTTATTAGATTATATTGAAATTATAGATAACCATTTTCCACAGGATAAAAAAATTCAACTTCTTAAAATTTCTTCATGGATTCTATGTAAAGTTGTTAAGCTGGAACTTGTTGAAAATGCAGAGACATTTTATACAAATGCTAATAAATTTGGAGTAGGTTGATATTTAGATGTAAACTCCTTTAAGGTACAACAATCCCCTTATAAGTCTGTCTAATAAGCATAATTATTTACTATAATAGTTTTTATTAACAGATTACCCTTGCAAAGCTTTATATATATTTAGTGATTGCTTGTATTCTGCCCATGTGTTACAAAAAATAGAAACATTTACTTTACTTACTAATACTGAAAAATTAGCAGTATTATTTTCTCCCTTACAACAATTATAAAGAAATTGAGTACATCCTATTTATATTACTCATGCAAGAGCTCATACTAGTTAGCCAGACTTATTGCAAGAGGGAATGACATTATGGGTCAATTAATTAGATCTGTACTATCAGTTAAACAAGAACATGAATTACACCATGCTAATGTTAAAGCTTTAAAAAGAAGACATGATATCTCTTGGCACACTGCTCAAGCCTTTGTTCATTGTTGCCTTATTTGACAGCCAAATACTGCTCCCCATTTACCTATGGAAGGCTTAGTATCTAATCCATTATGGCAAATGGATGTAACTCAATTTCTTGAATTTGGAAAATTAAAATATATTCATCTTCAAATAAATAATATTCTCATTTTTCTTGGGAATCAGCATTACCTCTTGAAAAAAAATGCAGTTATTACTCATCTATTAAAACCTTTTTTAGTAACAGTCTAGCTATCATCTATTAAAACAGACAATGGATCTACTTATATTTCAAATAAATGCCAAAAATTTTTAAAATTACATAATATAAAACATATTATTGGTACACCTGGCAACAGCACAGATCAAGCTGTAATTGAAACACAAAATCAAACATTAAATGAAATAAAATTAAAACAGAAAAATAAGAGGGAGAGCAGTATAATGTTACCCCTGGACAAAGAATATCCCCTACCTTATTTACTTTAAATTTTTAAAATATGAATGAAAATGAGATTCCGGTATACAAGAATTGGATAACTGTTACGTACCCAACAACAAATCAACCAGTATGTTATAAAGATAAAACCAATGCTTGGGTACCTGAAAATGTGATATGATGGGGAATATGTTATGTTTATATTTATACAGGAAATATTAAACTTTGAGTGACAGATAAGAACTTGAAAATCAGGCACATTTCAGAGGACTTGTGCTCTCACCATTGGGAAGAGAAAGAGAACCTGGGAGATGGTGACAAACAACTTGAAGAAGCTAATGTTGCCTCTGACACACATAGAGAAATGCTTTTCTATGTTCTGGATGAGAGAAGCCCCACCCCCACCCCCCGGTAACATGCCATCAAGTGAAGGACCTGTTTCATGAGGTTTATGCCATGGTACAGCACATTCAACAGGAGATGAATGTGATAAACATATTTTTGGCCATAATTGCTTTATTGTCATCCCCTGTAGAAGGGCAGAAATATGAATGCTTGACTTATGTGCCTAACTCTGCACTAATCTGTGGAATTTGTTGGCTAGAACCAACTGTATCTGTTTATGTTAATGACTCATCTTGGCCTTCAATCTTGTATGATATTAGGGGGCCATTCAAGCCTGAAGAAGAAGGAACTGACATTACTACTGACAAAAGTGGTGTTACTGGTCCTCCTATCTGTTTTTGTAATCAATCTCACTGTGTAAACATGGGTATTTAGGCGTGGATTAGCTTACAAGAATCTGGCCCTAAAGGCCTAGAGACATTTTCTATGTATATATTAACTATGTAGTCTGTGCAAAAGATACGTGACAATCATGGTATGGTTGACTTGGAATAACACACTTGTATTATGCATTCTGTCAAAAAGAAGTCCATGCCTAAATTCAGTAGACAAAGTGTAAAGAAATAGTCCCTTCTACACTTATAAGAACATCTAAAGGGGAAGTCACTGATTGGGCTCTTTATCCAACCTTGAGAACTGCTCTTGAAGCATCGTATCCTTTTTATGTACCAGATGACAGAAGTACCATACTAATATAAAGTATGTCTCTTTTCAATTGGATTAACAGAGGATTTTCACCACCTTCTCCTTGTATCACCACATTTCCTAAACAGAGTCATTTGTGGAAAGTGTCTGTAGCTTTCCAGACTTCAAAATTATGGACCGGACAATAACATAAATACAAAATTGTCTATGAAATAAGATTTAAAGTAAAAGAAAAAAATACATAGAGACTTCCCTATAAGGCCCTTTGTGTGGCTTAAGAGTAATGTTACTTGGAATAAAGTAACAGGAGAGATATTCTCTTTAAAATGTCAAATATTCACTTATATTAACAAACCTACATGTTTTAACTCTGTTCTTTTTTTTCATTTTTATTTTTTTATTAGATCATATTTGTGCACATTAATTCTATCAGGGGATACAGTGTGTTGTTTCCATATATAATGTAAAATACTTTCATCCAATTGGCCAACATAGACATCATGTCATTCTCATAACTGTTGTGTTAAGACATTTATGTTTGGGGGAAAAGCTAAGATGGCAGACTGCAGCCAGCTTTTTACAGAAGCTCCTGTCCAGAAGGAGGCTTAAAGGACAGAAGTTAGCAAGTTAGCTGATAGTTTGGAGCAGACTCAAGAGAGAAGATTGAAGAGCTCACTTCAACCTTCCTTAGGTGAGCTGCAACCCCAAAAATACAACCAAAAGGTCCAAAATCCACCACCAAGCAGATGGGAGTCCTCTCCGCCACAACAAGGACTCCCAGTTTACTCCATGCAAACAAGCAAGCAGAGTTCAAACTTCCTCCCACTCTATCCCACAGGAGAGACTCCGTAAAAACTGGACCTCCTAGCCCGGCTGGGATGCCACAGCACCCTCCAGCCAGGCATAAAACTGTAAAATTGTATAAAATTGTATATATTCCCCACTTGCAACATTGAACTCCAAAGAGTTCCCACTCACCCACTTTGAGGTCTGGAGGTTTGTTACCTATGGAATCCAGATTCTTGGGCATCTCCTTGAGAGAAGTGGAGGGGGAAAGGCCTGGTGCTGTTTTGTGCTGACTGTGGTACAGGCACAAGGAGAAGAAGATTGGCTCAGGGGATGCCAATACAGCAATAGTGGTATCCTGAGCTGCAAAATGATTCCATTCCAGCCCCATCTCTCTGGATAAACAGAGGTTCCAGACAGCAGACACAAGCAAAATGCAGATAACTTTCATAAGTAAAGCACCAGCCTTCAGGGTCCAATACTGGTGAGACAAAGGCAGTGGGCAGGCAAAAGCTAGAATTGACGCCTGAGTGTAAACTGCTATTTGTCTGCTGCCACAGGTGCTGAGCCGATGCAAAAATATTTAATAAGATCCTAAGCAACAGAATCTAGCAACACATCAAACAAATCAGACTCCATGACCAAGGGGGTTTTATCCCAGGATCTCAAGGATGGCTCAACATATTTAAATCTAATAATATAATTCATCACATAAACAAATTAAAAAATAAATAACATATGATTTGCTCAATTGATGCAGAAAAAACTTTGAAAACATTAAATATCCCTTTATGATCAGAACACTTAAGAAAATTGGTATAGAAGGACATTTCTTAAACTGATAGAGACCATCTACAGCAAACCTAAAGCCAATATTGTATTGAATGGAGTTAAACTGAAATCATGTCCACTCAGATCAGGAACTAGGCAAAGGTGCCTGTTGTCTCCGTTGCTCTTTAACATCATAATGGAAGTTTTAGCCATCACAATTAGGGAAGAAAAGGCAATCAAGGGCATCCATATGGAGTCAGAAGAGATTAAAATTTCACTTTTCGCAGATGATATGATAGTATATCTCGAAAACACCAGGATTCTACTACAAAACTCCAAGAAGGTATCAAGGAATATAACAGTGTCTCAGGTTACAAAGTCAACACTCAAAAATGTGTAGCCTTTATATATACCAACAGCAGCCAAGCTGGAAAAACAATCAAGGACTTCATAGTAGTGCCAAAGATAATGAAATACTTAGGCGTTTACCTAACAAAGAATGTGAAAGATCTCTATAAAGAGTATGATGAAACTCTAAGGAAAAAAATATAGATGAAAATGTTAACAAATGGAAAAACATACATGCTCATGGCTGGGAAGAATCAACATTGTTAAAATGTCCATACTAGCCAAAGCAATATATAATTTTAGTGCAATCCTCATTAAAGATCCACTGTCATATTTCAAAGATCTTGAAAAAAATAATACTTCACTTTATATGGAATCAGAAAAAACCTTGAATAGTCAAAACATTCCTCAGGAATAAAAACAAAGCAGGAGTAATCATGCTACCAGACCTCAGATTATACTATAAATCCATAGTGATCAAAACAGCATGGTACTGGCACATAAATAGAGAGGTAGATGTATGGAACAGAATAGAGAGCCAACAGATGACTCCAACTACTTACCAGTACCTGATCTCTGACAAGCCAATTAAAAACTTTGATTTGGGAAAAGATTCCCTATTTAACAAATGGTGCCGGGCAAACTGTCTGGCAACCTGTGGAAGACTGAAACTAGACCCACACCTTTCAACATTAACTTAGTTAGACTCTCACTGGATTAAAGATATAAACTTAAGATATGAAACCATTAAAATACTAGAAGAAAGTGTAGGGAAAACACTTGAAGAAATTGGCCTGGGAGAACATTTTATGAGGAGGACACATGGGGCAATTTAAGCAACATCAAAAATACACTATTGGGACCTGAGCAAACTAAAGAGCTTCTGCACAGCCAAGAACACAGTAAGGCAAGCAGACAGTCATCACAATGGGAGGAAATTTTCACAGGTTATGTCTTCGACAAAGATTTAATAACCAAAATCCATAGAGAAGTTAAACGTACTGGCAAGAATAAAATGACTGATCCCATCTCAGGGTGGACAGGAGACTTGAAGAGAAATTTCTCTAAAGAAGATAGGCACACAGCTTACAGATATTTGAAAAAATGCTCACCATCCTTAATCATCAGAGAAATGCAAATCAAAACTACTTTGAGATATCACCTAACTCCAGTGAGATTGGCCCATATCACAAAATCACAAAACCGGAGATGCTGGCATGGATGTGGAGAAAAGGGAACAGTCATACACTGCTGGTGGAAATGTAAACTAATACATTCCTTTTGGAAAAACATCTGGAGAACACTTAGAGAACTAAAAATAGACCTGCTGTTTTATCCTGCAATTCCTTTATTAGGTATATTCCCAGATGACCAAAAGTCACATTACAACAAAGATATTTTGTATCTGAATGTTTATTCCAGCCCAATTCATAATTGCCAGGTCATGGAAGAACCCCAAGTGCCCATCGATCATAAATGGATTAACTAACTGTGTTATATGTACATTATGAAATACTATGCAGCCATAAAGAAATATGGAGATTTTATGTCCTTCATATTCACATGAACGGAGCTGGAGAAGGTTCTTCTTAGCAAAGTATCACAAGAATGGAGGAAAAAGTATCCAATGTACACACCTCTATTATGAAACTGATTTATACCTTTTATATGAAAGCTATAACCTAATACCAGCTTAAGAATATGAGGAGGGGGGAGGGAGAAGGGAGTGTGAAATGTGTCGATGGAGGGGGATTAGAGGGATCACTTCTGATGTTTATCTTATATGGGTATAAATCTTTCTAAGAAGAATGTGAGCATTTTAAAACAATAACTAAGAAAATGACATGAAGGTTATGTTAAGCAGTTTGATGGAAGTATTTCGGGTTGTATGTGAAAACCTCACACTGTACCCCAGAAGTACATTCATGTACTTAGTTACCATTCAACAAAAAAAAGATATTTATGTTTGTCATTTAGATATATTCACATGTATCCTTATAGGAAATATAATAAGTGTGATCCCCACAATCACACTTCCTTCACCCATCCTCCCTCTCCCCTCCACTCCCTCTCCCCTTTCCCAATATTCTTGGACTCTATTTGGATTATAGCTGTCTTATAATAGTTAACAATTAATTTCATAATAGAGCTTAGTACGTTGCATACTTTTTCTTCCCTTCTTGACATACTTTGCTAAGAAATATATTTTCCAGCTCCATCCATGTAAACATGAAGGACAAGCTGGAAAATTTTAACTCTTTAAAGGAATAGCTATATCTGCTCAGAGCTCGCAGTGCTGTCTGGATTCCTGTGAACCTGATGAGACAATAGCAGAAATCACCAGCTCTCACCATACTTCAGTTGTTGACTTACCATAACCAGAAAAGAAGCAAACCGTTCCTTCGATATTTGATTGCTGCCATCTTGGTAATCATCACAGTTACTGCAACCACGTTTAGTGCAGGAGTGGCCTTCACTCAGAACATCCCAACCCAGCATTTTGTCTCTGACTGACACAAGAATTCTGAGCAACTTTGAACTCCCCAGAAACAAATTGCTACTGAATTGTACAATGAAATTTCGGATTTAGAACAAGCTGTGATAATGTAAGGAGATAAATTGGCCAATTTAAAGAAACAAACTAAGCTTAAATGGAATTGGCATGTAACAACCTTTTGTATTAATGCTATTATGTATAAGGAACTAAATTTGGAGAGATAAGCTTAAGAAACATTTGTCGAAAATTTGACTGTGGATATTATGAACTTACAATATGAAGTGTATTCAACTTTCCAAAACAAACAGGAAAAGGTTGATGGTGACTCTCTTGCAAGGAATAGCAGATAGAATTGAACAACTTAATCCATTGCCTGAGATAAATGAGCTCATTTGAAACTCATTTCAAGCTCATGGGATCGTTATGTTATTACTAATTTTATGTTTGATTTTGTATGTAATTTGTAGGAGAGTTAACCAAAATGAAAATGAAAATGAAAGACCTACCGCTGTCTTTGTTATTATGATGAGTGACATGAATACCCATCCTCAGAAAAAGTAGGGGAAAATATAGGCAAAAAGCCTATATGTCTTCACTTCTGCTGTTTATGAGAGTGAGAAGTATTAAAAGTCTTGTTATTTCACAAACTAGGAGGCTCTAGGTAAGAACTCCATGGCATTTTCCATAGTATACAGATTATAATATTTTTTGCCTTGAAGCTGTTCATGGAGCTGAGACAGGTAAGTGTATTATTGGTATGTCTCAGAAGCCTCAGACTTATGGTCGTATAAGATTAAGTTACTGCCTCCGGATCACTTGAGGCTTCGAAGAGCAAGTAAACAAGCAGCCTAATTCCCTCAGAGAAGTTTCCTCAATTTATATATAAGTGGGCTAAGAACTGGACAATGTGCTTCACTGTGACTATGTGTATCACTTGATCAGTATAGTAGCAATCATCATAAAAAAGTTAATTTGTTCCTTACAATATGTTAGTGATTTAATTGTATGGTTATTTATTAACTGTGGATATGTGCAGCACCAGGTATATAATCTGGGAAGAAATAAAGAATTTTGCTACATGATATATAAAGACTGTAGATCTCTTTGTTCTATACAATTTCAGCAGCATACCTATACTCTGTGTCACCATCCATTCAAGACAAATACATGAGAACAATCTAAAAGAAAAAAGTAAAAATGATGAGTAACTCCAATACAAAGCTTTCACTCCATTTATTTAATGAGACAGTCTTGTTTTGTTGCCTTTGGTAGAATACCCTGGTATCATAGCTCACAGCAAAATTCAAGCGTTCTCATTAAATAAACCTATTCCCTCAGTTGACATGCCAGGAGACTGCATAAAATTTTACTGTTTTTATTTTTCAGAGATGGATATCTCACTAATTCTGAGGCTTCTTCAATTCAGAAGCTCAGACTATAAAACTGATTAGGACTTTAAAATTGCCAAGATGAGAGTCATGAAGAACCTCCCCTGGCCACAAAACCTAGTTTGAAAAATATCCCATCTTCAATGTTTGAAGTGGTGGCTCAACATGAGGATGGTGAGCTCAAAAATGGTCTTACACAATCTGCAATAAAAAAAAAAATAGAAGGACATGGAGGCAGGTGCCAAGCTACTGTGGAGACTGAGCCCAGGAGTTACAGTATCGTACAAGCTACAGTGAAGGCTGAGCCCAGGAGATGGAGGTTTCAGTGAACAGTGATGGCATAACACTCTACTGAGAGTGACAAAGTGAAACTCTGTATCAAAAAAAAAAAAAAAGGAAAAAGAACAAACAGATTAGTAATTAAGGGTATCTGGGCACTTTTACCATCTGGAACGCAGATTGAGTCTCACTGCTGTACAAACTCTCAACTGTTGTGTCATCCTATTGACAAGAATCTCAGCTATTAATGTAATCAATAAGGCACTAATGGTAGATCACTTCTCTATCTATGGATGGATGCCTAAGGAATGTCTTGAGTTAAACACATGAAGGACACTAGCTGATGTGAGCAGAAAATTTCCAGTGATTAACTTTAACCAGAAACCTGGATCCCATGAAATTCTAGGATGAAGTCACTACGTGGTCACCATAAATGACATTACTACAGGTGTTGCCCTGGGTAACAATCTTTAAGCTCTTGCTTATTCCTGGTAAGCATTCATAGTTGCTGTCCACGTTTGTTGTTGGGATCAAACTGTTACAAAGTGTGGGGTTCTTTTTTTCACACTCAATACCTCATACCTAAATCTTGTTTTTTAACCATGGCCAAGGCATTCAACAATCCATCCTTTCTCCTTTCAGTCATAAATGTGTAATGACATGGAAGAATGTGCTTTCTGCCTAGTGTTGCCCAGGGATGTTGTAGAACAAGAAATCTCTCCCAATGATTGGACAATTATTTGACAGCAAAAATGGTACATCACACAATTTCCATTGTGACTTTTCATAATATTTGAATTCTTTCACCAGAATAGGGTTTTGGGGGATGGTAGTTGTCTCACTGAAGCTTCCATCTAGAAACTTGGGGAGGCACTTTGTCCATTAGTGTTCTTAATACTTGCTGTTATTTATGATAATCATGGGAAACATCAGGCTATCTTTAAATTTCCATCAATCCTGAATTCCATTCTGGGTGTGAACTTATTGGCAACAATTGATGATGAAGAATTATGTTGGATCACATTTATAATACACAATAAATAATGAAACCTGAAAAGGATAAAAGAGATCCATACATAGTTGTGGTGATCACTCAACATGGACATGTGAAATAGTCTTGTCATACACCCTATGTTTCACAGTGGTCTGAGGATTGGACAATCCACAAAGTCCCAAATAAGTTAATTTCTTAAGTGGAGCTCAATGACTTATCCCACACATGACTCCAATAATTTGATGCTCTGGGAAGCCAAATTGGGCAGACACCCTGAGCTCCTGAGTTAGAGACAAGCATAAGCAGCAGCAGAAAGATATCCTCATCCCTGATTCCCCACCGGGTTTCTACTCAAATATAAAGTGTAGTCAAAGTACTGTATCCCTTACCTGTACTTTTAGGTACTCTAGTTGCAGAGACAGGAGAATCACTTCAACCAAAGACTTGAATGTCAATGTGTGCATGGTTGAGGTCATGGACAAATTAGAGCCTAGAGAACAGAGTAAGAGTCAGTCTCATGAACTTTGGTTGTGTAGAAATGGGAAGAGATTATTTTCCTCCTCCAATAGATATCCACAGGGGGTGAGCTGTGTTAATTGCTTTTATCCCTCCACAGCTATGACTCTACCAGAGTCACTTATCAACTAGGATCAGACAAGAACCAGATGAACACAAGACAGAGCTACCTAACCCCAACACATCAAGTAGGCTTCCTCAACCTCAGATATGTTATTATATGTATCTTTTGTAAAGCTGTAGGAAAAAGCTGCAGCCATCAGTCCCAGATCCTTGACAAAGGGCTGGTTAACCACAACCCTAGGAACTCTCAAACCAATTTCACTTTTCCATCTAGGAAATGATAAAAAATAAACTGGGGTGGAAACTGTGTAATAACTCTGCTAACATGCATAGTAAGAGTAGATCAGCTCACACAATGGACAATATGATAGATTCAACACAAGATCCCATTCATAATCAAATGGCTGAGATGTCAGAAATTGAATTCAGAGTCTTGATAGCAAAAAAGACCAACAGAAAGGAGAACACAAAGCAATTAGAATTTTGAGAAATTATTCAAAAAATGTTCAAAGAACTCAACCATTGCAGAGATAAAATGAACAAATATTTTGACACTTTGAGGCAAGAGTTCACAGCTCTCAAAGATCCAAAAAATTTGGTACAATCCCTTGCTAATACAGTGAGACAGGCAGAGGAAAGGATCTCTGACATGGAAGACAAAACATTTGAATGTGTCCAAGTGCTCAAAAATAAATAAAAATGGTCAACAAAGACCCTTATTATTTCAGAAAGCTTTGGAATAATTCAAAAAAAAAGCTGATATTTGCCTCATAGGAATCCCTGAAGGCAAAAAAAAAAAAAAAAATTGCTTCAGGAAACAGAAGCTCTTCATGAAATTATGAAAGAGAACTTTCCAGACATGCCTAAAGATTCTGAAATTCATATAACAGTTTCAGTACGCTAGCATGACTCAACCAGTATAAGACACCCCCCAGGCACATCATAATTAAACTCACTCAGGTTAATATGAAAGAGAAAATTCTGAAAGCAGTTAGAGCTAAGAAAACCATAACGTACAAGGGGCAGAGTATTAGAAGGATTGCAGATTTCTCTGATGAAACAATTTGAGGCTAGAACAAGATCGTCATTAACTTTTAATCTACTAAAACAAAATAACTTTTGAACCAAGATCCTGTATCCAGCTAAACTGAGTTTCAGCTATGATGAAAAAATTAAATAATTTAACGAAATGCACATGTTGAAGAAATTTGTCATAACAAATAACTCTCCAGGAAATTCTCAAATCTATCCTCCATAATGACCAGTGAAATCCTCCACAAAAAAAGTAAACTTAGAAACTCTTGATCAAATTTTAACTTTCACAGTGGTGAAAGAATTAAAAATTTCCACTGGAGTATTTGAGCAACTCAATACCCAAATTTTACCAGGCTCATCAATAATTTCAGTCACTGTGAACGGCTTAAATTGCTCTCTAAAAAGGCCCAGATTGGCTAATTGGATATAGAATCTCAAACATATGTTTTATTCAAGAATCATATCTTTCTTTAAAAGATAAATATAGACTCTGGGTGAAGGTATGGTCATCTATATTCCAGGGAAATGTAAAGCAGAAAAAATCAGGTTTTGCAAACTTATTTGTATATACAATAGGTTTTAAAAACACAAAAGTAAGCAAGAATGAGGATGGCAATTTAATATTTGTTAAGGGTAATACTCAATATGATGAAATCTCAATTATCAATATCTATGCACCCAACCAAAATGCACCACAATTTATAAGAGATACTCTAACAGACAAGAACAACTTAATCCTCCGAGCTCCATCATAGTTGGAGATTTTAACACTCCTTTGGCAGTTTTGTATAGATCCTTGAATAAGAAGCTTAGTAAAGAAATTTTAGATCTAAATTTAACTATTCAACATTTGGATCTAATACAGGTACAAAACATTTCATCCTAACAAAACTGAATACACATATTTTTCATCAGTCCATGGAAATTACTCTAAAATAGATCACATCTTAGGTCACAAGTCTAACCTCAGTAAATTTAAAAAAAGAGAAATTATTTATTCCATGCATCTTCTTGGACCATCATGGAATAAAAGTTGAACTCAGTAATAACAGCAATCTGAAGACTCATACAAAAACAGAAGCTAAATAACCTTATGTTGAATGATAGGTGGGTTAGAGATGAGATCAAGAAGGAAATTACAAATTTTTTAGAACAAAACTATAATGAAGATATGAGTTACGAGAACCTCTGGGATTCTGTGAAGTCAGTCCTATTAGGGAAATTCATAGCATTCCAAGCCTTCTGCAAGATTACGGAAAGAGAAGAGGTTAAGAATTTAATGGGACAGCTCAAGCAACTGGAAAAAGAAGAACATTCCAAACCCAAATCCATCAGATGAAAATAAATAACCAAAATTAGAGGAGAATTAAATAAAATTGAAAAAGGATTATAGAACATATAAATATATCAAAAAGTTGGTTTTTTGAAAAGGTCAATAAAATAGACAAATCTTTGGGCAACCTAACCAAGAAAAAAAATAATAAAATATCTAATCTCATCAATCAGAAATGTTAAAGACAAAATAACAACAGACCTCTTAGAAATTTAATATTATGAGAAATTTTATTCCCAGAAATATGAAAATCTGAAGGAAATTGACCAATACTTGGAAGCATGCCAACTCCTAAGACTTATCCAGAATGAAGGGGAAATGTTGAATAGTCCTATATCATGCCCTATAATAGCATCAGCTATAAAAAATCTCCCTAAAATGTAAAGCTGGGGACCAGATGGCTTCACATCAGAATTCTACCAAACTTTCAAAGAGGAACTAGTACATATATTACTCAAATTTTTTCTAAAATACAGAAAAAGATGGAATATAATTCAACACATTCTATAAAGCAAACATCACCTTAATATCCAAACCAGGAAAAGACCCAACAAGGAAAGAAAATTGTAAACCATTATGACTAATGAATATAGATGCAAAAAATATTCAACAATTTCCTAACAAACAGAATCCAGCAACACATCAAATTATACACAACGCACAAGTATGTTTTATCCGAGGATTTCAAGGTTGGTTCAACATATGTAAATCTATAAATATAATTCACCACAAAAACATATTAAAAAACTAAGACCATATGATTCTCTCAGTTGATGAAGAAAAAGCTTTTGATAATATCCAGCATCCCTTCATGATCAGAGCACTTAAGAAAATATAGAAGGGACATTTCTTAAACTTATAGAGGCCATCTACAGCAAACCCACAGCCAATATCATATTAAATAGAGTTAAATTCTCAGATCAGGAGCCAGGCAATGTTGCCCACTGTCTCCATTGCTCTTTAACATCATAATGGAAGTTTTCACAATTGCAATTAGGGAAGAAAAAGTGATCAAGGACATCAATATAGGGTCAGAAGAGATTAAACTTTCACTCTTCACAGATGATATGATTTTATGTCTGGAAAACACCAGATATTCAACTACAAAAGTTGTAGAAGTGATGAAGGTATACAGCATCATCTAAGATTACAAAATCAACATTCATAAATTGGTTGTCTTTATATATACCAATGACAGCCGAACTGTCAAAACTGTCAAGGACTGTATTCTATTCACAGTAATGCCAAAGAAGATGAAATATTTGGCAGTTTACCTAGCAGAGGATGTGAAAGATCTCTATAAAGAGAACTATGAAACATTAAGAAAAGTAATAGCTGAAAATGTTAAAAATGGAAAAACACAATGAGTGTTGCACTGGTTTATCATCTTTAAACATAATCTTATTCCTGCTAAGCATGTGTAGTTGCAGTTCCATTTTTTGTTTGTTTGTCTGTTTGTTTGTTTGTTTAAAGAGGGACAGTTCAAATGGTTCCAAATTCGGGGTTCATTTCTCTACACTCAATTACAGCTTGTAAAATTTTGTTTTGTAATCATAACCAAGGGATTCAACAACCCATCATTTCTTTTTCATGTCCTGGTTTTGTAATCAAATGGAATACACACTGAAGTGTTATGTTGGATCACATGCATAATACACAATAACTAATGAAACCTGGCAAAGATTAAAAAAGATCCTTGTATTGCTGTGGTTACTTCCCCCCATGGATATATAAAACAGTCTTAACATTTCCCTTTGTGTCACTGAGGCCCGACACAATCCTCAAAGTCCCTAATAAGCTCATTTACTAAGTAGAGCTCAATGAGTTATTACAAGCATGACTACAATAAGTTGATTCTCTGGGCAGCCCATTTGGACAGAACCTCTGACCTTCTGTGTTAGACACAGGGCTGAGCCACAGAAAGACAAGCTAAGGCCTGATATCCCAGTTCGTTTCTTCTCAAGTAGAAAGGGTAGTCAAGTGCTGTATCCCTTATGGTTCTTGCTGTGGGACGTGGAAAACTTGGAGTATCACTTTCAATAAATAGTGGTATGTCATTGTGTGCATGGCTGAGGTCATGAAAAATGTAGCATGGGGAACAGAGTGAGAGTTGGTCTCATGAAAAAATAATGAAAGAAATACAAGAAAGGAAGGAAGGAAGGAAGAAAGGAAGAAAGAGAGAGAGAAATTTTGCTAGGTACACTTTTTAAGAGTGAAATTACAAGGAAAGCTCAGTAGGCTAATATAATACTGGTCCACATAAAAGAGGAAATTTATTGTATTCCCCATGGGGAAAAGGGAACAATGAATCAGGACAAGTTTGTTTGAAGTTTGTTCCTTAGAAGACTACCAGTTGATCTGATGGGTAGGAGATATCTGGTTTCTGGCCATAGATGACAGGGACAAGAAAATATTGGCCCAGGTTGAAAAGTATAAAAGAAGGAAGGGAGAATATAATCTGGATATTTTAGTGTGCATCAAAAACCTGACTTAAGACAAGAATTTACTGTGTGGGCCATTTGTATAGAATACAAAAATCTAAGATACCAAAGTGTCATATTTGTGTAAAATCTGAAGTACTGACTAACAGGGGTTCTAGGAAAAAAATTTCCCTATGGGAGAATCATTCCTCCAGTTGGCATCTAATTAGGGAAATATTTTCAACACTAGATCCTTGGGAAAAAGTAAAAATAATAGCTAGGCATTGTGGAGTACAACTTTAGTCCCAGTCACTCAGGATGCAGAGAAAAAAATTGCGTAAGCACAGCAGTTGGAAGTTACTGTGTACTATCGATGTCACAGAACTTTACTGAGTGTTATAAATAAAGTCTCTGTCCATATAGGAAGAAAAAAAGTAAAAATGCGGAGTAAGTCCAAAAGAAATGATTTTCTCCATTTATTTATGGAGACATGCATATATATATATATATATATATATGTATATATATATATATACATATATATATATATGTATATATATATATATAGCTTTTGGTAGATTACCCTGGTATCATAGCTCAACTGTTCTCCTCAAGCAAACCTTTTCCCACAGCTGGCGTATCAGGAGCCTGCATTACATTGGGCCACTTTTTATTCTTCAGAGATTGGTTTCTGACAAGCGGTGAAGCTGACCTCCAATTCAGAAACTCAGACAATCAAACTGACTGGGTCTCCCGAATTTCCAAGAAGAGAGGCCAGTGGAAACACTCGTGGTCACAAAAAGAAAAAAAGGTAGAAAAATATAACATCGTTAATGTCTTAAGTAGTGGCCAGCCATGAGGGTGCTGAGATTTAAAATGGTCCCAGTCATTTTGCAGCAAAATTAGCTGGGCTTTAAGGCAAATGACTGTACTTCAAGCTACTGAGAAAGCTGAGGCAAAAGAATCACCTGAACACAGGGATGTAGTTTCTGTGAGCAGTGATGAGACAGCACTCTACCAAGGATGACAAAGTGATATTCTGTCTCAGGTGTGTCAGAACCCTTGACTTCTTGGCCACAATGCATGTTGAAGACATATTGGATCACATATATAATACACAATAACTAATGAAACCTGATAAGACTAAAAGAGATCCATGCATTGTTGACGGGAAATCCCATTATGGATAACAGATAATAAACAATCAATGGTTAATTTGTCTAAAGTAAATTACGACTCTAAAATTCAGTTTTATCCTCCATGCATCATTCATTCTGATGTTGTTGAATGTTAAGAAAATATGAAAGTAAGTTACTTAGACAATGAATTCAGAATAATTAAATTATAGATCAGAAAATGACCTTGAAGAATACATATAGTTTAATCCAAAACAGTCCTGATATGATCCCTATGTGGCACCAAGGCCTGAAGATTGTACTATCCTCAAATGCCTCAATAAGCTCATGTCTAATGTAGAGGTCAATGACTTATCCCACGCATGATGACAATAGATTGATTGTCTGGGTAGCCAAATTGGGCAGATCTCCTTTGTTATAGAGAAGCCTGAGCAAGAGAAATAGAACCTTAGCCCTGATCTGCCATGGGCTTATACACAAATAAAAAGGGTAGTTAAGTTTGTATACCTTAACTATAGTTCCAGCTACTCCAAAGACAGAGGCAAGAGGATCACTTCAACTGAAGAGTTGGATAACATTGTGTGCAAGGCTGATGTCATTGATAATCTAGTCTGTGGAATAGAGAGAGAGTAAGTCTCAAAAAAATATTTAAGGAAAGATAGAAATAATTGAAGAAAGAAATAGAAATTCTGCTGTTAAACAGTTTGATGAAAATATTTCAAATTGTATATAAAAACACCACACTGTACCCCATGATTGCATTAATATACACAGCTATGATTCAATAAAAAAAGAGTAAAATTATGAGTAAAGTGTTGTTGTGTTCTTTGGAGCTTCTGTTCGGGGACACAGGGGAAAGAACTGCAGACGGAATGAATATTTCAAGGGAGACCGGTACTCGCTCTGGTTGGCGGCCCAGCTAAACTTTACTGATTACATTATATACTTTCAAACATTCAGTAAGAATTTAACACAGATACAAAGGAGTCAAGTAACATTAGGAAGCAACCATTTACGATTACAATTTAGTGTGAAGACTGAGGAACACTTATACAATTGATTTTGTTTATAGTCAAAACATTAGGAAGCCTGGCTGTCTGTTCCTTTTAGCCCAAAATGAAGTTACACATTATAATGCTAATGAAGGAGGAAGGCAGAGAATAGAACCCAATGCTGAAAGACTGGTCTGTCCATCCCCCAGCTTACACCTGGGCTATTTCTCCACACATCCTAGGGTGAGTCACTCTGCATATTCCTGCATATCTATAGGCAGGTACAGAAGCTCAAACCTTAAGGAAATGCTTCCCAGAAACAATCTCCTGAAGGAGCACATTGAGGTGAATTGCCATGTCTTGAGCAAAGAGAGCTCATCTCCTACAGTAAAGGTCAATAGGTAGATGGAAAGCAGGATTACATAAAGGAACAATTATTGTGGTACCCAGGTGATGGAGGGAAAAATGACTCAAGATAAGTTAGTTTTTTGTTGGTTTCTTAGGATATTTCCAGTTAAAATCATGGGTAGGCATAGTCCAGAGATACCTGGTACATGGTCTTGGACTGATTGGTGCACATGAATATTGGCCAAGATGGATAACTGCAACAGATGTAGTGGACGATAAAATCTGGACATTTTAGTGTGCATTAAAATCCTGACTTGAGTCAAGATGTCAGTGTGTGGGCCATTAATAGTGACTATAATAATGCAAGATACCTCTCCTGCCACCCTCTCTGGGCACCAGGTGGCCAGATACCTGATGCTTGGTTACTTGAGCCCTGTGCTCCCCTAGTGCAGGAAGAAACCCCGCTGTTCCCACCAACCTCACTGGGGCCCGGGCGGCCATAGACCTGCTGCTTGCTTGATACCCATATTCTCCTGTTCTCCTGGTGGCAGGCAGATTCTCCACTGCTCCCACCATCCTTGGTGGGCCTAGGCTGCCAAGAACTGCGAGAGGATGGTTACTTGAAAGGGAACCATACTAGAGCAGTCATACCCTAAGGCAAAGAGCAGCAGCCACAGCAGCAGGAACAAAAAGCCTCACACCCCTGAGTCTTTTGGGGACAGAATTTCTATCTCTCTGGCTATCCAGAGGAAGCCAGCATCTTCTCCAGGGGGTGGCCACTAGAGTAATGTTTCAGAGACAAATTCCAAATAGTGTAAATTCAACATGGGCAAAATCAGGGTAAAAACACAGGTAACATAAATAACCAGTGTAGATCAACTCCCTCAAGGAAAACTTGGGCAAATTCAATTGAAGATGCCACCCATAAACAGATAGCTGAGATGTCATAAATTGAGTTTGGATGGCAACTCTGGATCTATTGGTTACTGCCCTGGCCCCATATGTCAGAGGTGACAAGTTTAAACCCAGCCACAGCAAAAAAAAAAATGAATCGAGTTCAGAATTTGGATAGCAAATAAGATTAGCAGAATGAAAGAAAGGAGGGATTTGAATTTCAATACATTATTTACAGAATGTCTCAAGAATTCAATGACTTCAAAGATAAAATGACCAAAGATTTTTAACATTGAGGCAAGTGTTTACAGCCCTCAAAGATCTGAAAAATTGGGTAGAATCCCTTGGTAATAAAATGGAACAGATAGAAGAAAGGAACTCTGACAGTGAAGACAAAGCTTCTGAATGTGCCCAAGCAATCAAAGATGAAGAGAAATTGAGAGCAGAAATGCATATTTCTCTGAGATAGCTCTGGGATATTAGAAGAAAATTAATATTCACCTGATAGGAATCCCTGAAAGTGATGCAGTTGCTTCACAAAACACAGAAACTATTCTTCATGAAATTCTGAAAAAGAAATTTCCAGTCATGCCAAGAAATTCTGAAATTAAGATAAAAGACACTTTCAGAAACCCAACATGACTCAACAAGAACAAGACATCCTCCAGGCATGTCATAATTAACTTCACTAAAGTTAATATCAAAGAGAAAATTCTGAAAGCAGTTAGATGTAAGAAAACCATAATGTACAATGCGAAGAGTATTAGAATGACTACAAATCTCTCTGCCCAAACATTTCAGGCTAAAAGAGGATGGTCATAGACTTTTAATCTCCTAAAACAAAATAACTTTCAACCTAGGGTTCAGTATCCAGTTAAAATGAGTTTCATATATGATGGAGAAATTAAATACTTTAACAATATTCACAGGTTGAAGAACTTTGCCATAACTAAACCAGCTCTCCAGGAAATTCTCAAACTTATCCTCCATTATGATCAGTACAATCCTCCACGACAAAAGTAAACTAACTCAGAAACTTTTGATCAAATTCCAACTTCCACAGTAGCAAAATAATTAAAAATGTCCACTAGAATTTTTAAATACCCAAAATTTTACCAGGCTTATCAATAATTTCAATCACTATGAATGGCTTAAATTGTCCTCTAAAAAGGCACAGATTGGCTGATTGGATACAGAAACTCAGATCAGACATCTGTTGTATTCAAGAATCACATCTTTCTTTAAAAGATATGTATAGACTCTGGGTGAAGGGATGGTCATTTATATTCCAGGCAAATGGTAAGCTGAAAAAAGCAAATGTTGCAAATTTATTTGCACATACAAAAGGGTTTAAACCAATAAAAGTAAACAAGGACAAATGGCCATTTTATACTTGTTAAGGGTAATAATACTCAATATGATGAGATCTCAATTATCAATATTTATGCTCCTTACCAGAATGCACCTCAATTTATAAGAGGTCCTCTAAAAGGCATTAACAGCTTATCTATCTCAGCTCAACTTGATATCTCCCATCCTCTCCCAGTGATCTTACAGGGATACAAGTGAGTCTTTCTAAAAGCAGAATATAAATGTCTTAAAGCAATGAGAAAGAAAATAACATTAAGGGTATGTTAACCAGTTTGATGAAAATCTGAGTGTGATCAATAAAATGTCAGTGTTTTTAAAAAGTAAAATGAAGAGCAACTCCAATACAAATGATTTTCTCTATTTATGAGAAAGATTCTTGTTTTGTTACCTTTTGTAGAATACCCTTGTGCCATATCTCACAGCAACATTCAAGTTCTCATCAGGCAAACATATTCCCTCAGTTGGCATGCCAGAAGCCTGCACAATATCCAGTTATATTTTATTCTTAAGAGATGGGTATCTCGGCTCGGTGCCTATAGCTCAACCGGCTAAGGCACCAGCCACGTACACCTAAAGTGGCGGGTTCAAATCCCCAGGCCGGACTCACGAAACAACAATGACAACTGCAACCAAAAAATGGCTGGGCATTGTGGCAGGTGCCTGTGGTCCCAGCTACTTGCGAGGTGGAGGCAGGAGACTCGCTTGAGCCGAGGAGTTGGAGGTTGCTGTGAGCTGTAATGCCATGGCGCTCTACCCAGGGGGAGAGCTTGAGGCTCTGTCTCAAAAAAAAAAAAAAAAAAAAAAGAGATGGGTGTCTCATGAGTGCTGACTTTGGTCTCCAGTTTGGAAGCTCAGACAATCCACCTTACTGGGCCTCCCTAATTGACAAGATAAAAAGTATAAGGAATCAGCCCTTTACACAAAACCTAGTTTGAAACATATCCAATCTTTGATCTTTAATGTCTGAAGTGGTGGCTCACCATGAGGGTGTAGAGTTTGAAAATGGTCCCAGCCATTATTCAACAAAAAATAGCTGGGCATTGAGGCAAGCACCTGTTTTTCAAGCTAGTGAGGAGGCTCAGGCAAAAGAATTGCCTGAACCCAGGACATGGATATGTCTGTGAGCTATCATGGCACAGAAATCCACTGAGAGTGACAAAGAGACATTCTGTCTCAAAAAAAAAAGGAAAGGACAAAGTAAAAGGAAGAGTATTGTACATAAATGACTCCAGGCAGTTTTACCATCTGGAATTCAGCTTGATTCTCACTGCTAATATAAAACCTCAACTGTTGTGTAAAGCTAGTGACTAGAATCTAAGCCATTAATGTAATCAATAGGGCACAACTGGGAAATCACTTCTCTGTCTGTGGTTGCAGATCTAAGAAATGTCCTGGATCAAACACAAGCAGAACACCAGCTGAAGTAATCAGAAATGTACAGTGAGTATCTTTGATCAGAAGCCTGGATCTCACAACATTCCTACATGAAGTCACTACATGGTAAACATGGATGATATCACAATGGGTTTTGCCCTGGCTTACCACCTTTAAGCTTAATCCTATTCCTGATGAGCATGTGCACTTGTACTGGTTTGTTGTTGGGTTCAAACTGTTACAAAGAGTGGGTTTCTTTCCTCCACATTCAAATCCTGCTTCCTAAATTTTGCTTTGTAACCATGGCCAAGGGATTCAACCACCCCATCCTTTCCTTTGAAAATCATGGATTTGTCATCAAATGGAAGAGTGTGGTTGATACCTAGTGCTTCCCTGGCATGTTATAGAACTAGTAATTGAACCCAATGAGCAGACATTAATTTTACAGGCCTAAAGGTTATGTCACAAAAATCCCGGTTTTACTTTTTTTTTTGAGACAGAGCCTCAAGCTATCCCCCTGGGTAGAGTGCCGTGGCATTACAGCTCACAGCAACCTCCAACTCCTGGGCTCAAGCGAGTCCCTTGCCTCGATTGAGTTAATAATTCACTTTGAGAGAAGTTTTGAATGACAACAAATTCTAAGATACCATAGGGGAAGAGATGTGCAAAATCTGAAGTCTTAGTTATTAGGGGTTGGAGGAAAATAATATACCTATGAAAGAAGAATTTCTCCAGTTGATACCTAATCTATGGGAAAATTTTCAACACAAGATCTGTGATCAAAAGTAAAAATAATAGTTAAGTGCGTTGGTGTGCATCTTTAGTTGAGGCTACGGGTGAACCTGAGAGAAGAAAATTACCTAAGCCCAAGAGTTGGAGGTTGCTTTGATCTGTAGATATCACAGAACTTTACTGAGTGTGAGAAATAAAGTATTTCTATCTCTATTTTTAAAAAAGTAAAAATGGGGAGTAACTGCAACTTAAATGGTTTTCTATATTTATTTATTGAGATAGAGTTTTGTTTGGTTGGATTTTAAAGTGTATCCTGTTATCATAGCTCATAGCAAATTTCAAGTGTTCTCAACAAGCAATGCTATTGCCCCACCTCACATGCCAGAAGCCTGCATAACATCCCATCATTTTTATTATACAGATAAGGTTATCTCCTTATTGCTGAGGCTGGTACCAATTCAAAATCAAAGACAGTCCAACTGGTGGGCCCCCAAATTTCCAAGATTAGAGGCATGAAGAGCCACTCCTGTCCACAAAAGTTAGTGAGAAATATACCCCATATTTGATATCTGAAGTGGTGGCTCACCATGATTATGGTGAGTTCTAAAATGGTTCCAGCCAATCTGCAACAAAATATAGCTGGGCATTGATGTGGGAGCGTGGAGTTCAAGCTATTGAGGAGGGGGGTGAGGCTAAAGAATCACCTGAGCCTAGGAGATAGAGGTTTCTGTGAGCTCTGATGGCACTGCAATCTACCTAGAATGACAAACTGAGACACTCTTTTGTCTTCTGAATATATACCTAATAAAAATATATACCTAATAAAAGAATTGCAGTATAACAGGGCAGTGTACATTGAATACACTATTGAAACTTGATCAAACTAAAGAGCTTCTTCACAGTAAGTAAAGCATGCAGACAGCCCTCAGAATGGGAGAAGATATTTGCGGTTTATGTCTATGACAAAGGTTTAATAACCAGAATCCATAGAGAGCTCAAATGTATTAGCAAGAAGACAATGAGTGAAGCCATCTCAGGGTGGGAAAGGGACTTCAAGAGAAATTTCTATAAAGAAGATAGAGTTTCATAGTTCTTTTTATAGAGATCTTTCACATCCTTTGTTAGGTAAACTGCCAAATATTACATCTTTGGAACTACAGTGAACAGAATAGAGAGTCCTTGACTGTTTTTTCAGCCTGGTTGCTGTGGTATATAAACACTACAGATTGATGAGTGTTTATTTTGTAACCTGAGACATTGTTGTATTCCTTGATCTCTTCTAAGAGTTTTATACTAGAATCCCTGCTGTTTTCCAGGCATACAATAATATCATACGTGAAGAGTGAAGGTTTAATCTCCTCTGACCCTATACGGATACACTTGATTTCCTTTTCTTCCCTAATTGTGATGGTGAAAACTTCCATCACAATGTTAAAAAGCAATGGAGACAATTGGAAACCATTTCCTGGTTTCTGATCTGAGTGGAAATGGTTTCAATTTATCTCTATTCAATACAGTATTGGCTGTGGGTTTGCTATAGATGGCATCTATCAGTTTAAGAAATGTTTCTTTTTACCAATTTTCTTAAGTGTTCTGATTATGAAGTTATGCTGTATAGTATCAAAAAAATTTTCTGCATCAATTGAGAGAATCATATGGTCTTTGTTTTTAATTTGTTATGTGATCAATTATATTTATAGATTTATGTATGATGAACCATCCTTGAGATAGTGGGATAAAACCTACTTGGATGTGGTGTATAATTTGTTAGATGTGTTGCTGGATTCTGTTTGTTAGGATCTTATGCAATATAAATGAAACTCAGTTTAGCTCAATATATGATTCTGGTTAAAACATTTTTTTTAGGAGAATAAAAGTCGATGACCACCCTTTTATACCTTGAACCTCTTCAGCATTTAAATGTGCAGTTTTTCCAATATTCTTCCCATTTTAGGTTATGGTTAACTAACATCTGGCTGCTTTCAGAATTTTCTCCTTTATATTAATTTAATGAAGTTAATTATTATGTGCCCAGGTGATGTCTTACTCCAGTTGAGTCATGCTGGGTTTCTGAAAGTGTCTGTTATCTGATTTTCATAATCTATTGTCATGACTGCAAAGTTTTCTTACATAATTTCATGAAGAACTGCTGTGCTTTGTAAAGCATCTTCATCACTGTCACAGATTCCCATAAGGAGGAGTAACTTCAATAGAAATGTTATTCTCAGTTTATTTTTTTGAGACAGCCTCTTGTTTTGTTGCCTTTTGTAGACTACACTGGTATCATTTCTCATACCAAATGTCAAGTATTCTCATTATGCAAGCCTATACACTTAGCTGATAGCAAAGAGCCTGCTTAACATCCATTTTTAAATCTTTAGAGATGGGTATTTCCCTAGTGCTCATACTTTTTTCCAATTCTCAGTCAATCCAACTCAATGTGTCTCTAAAATTGGCAAGATGAGAGGCAAGAAAACCTCTGGCCTGTAGTTTGAAAATGATGCCATCTTCAATGTCTGAAATGGTGGTTCACCATGAGGTTGGTGAGTTCTGAAATGATCCTAGCTAATCTGCAACAAAAAAACTGGGCATTGAGGTGGGTACCAGTAGTTCAAGTGACTTGGGAGGCTGAGGGGAAAAAAAAATCATCTGAGTCCAAGACATAGAGGTTTCAGTGAATTGTGATGGAAGAGCACATTACCAATAATGACAAAGAAAAACTGTCCCAGTGGGGGGGGGAAGAACAAATACCATCCTAATTTAAAGTCTCTATTCAGTTTTATCATCTGAAATGCAGGTTGACTGTCACTGCTATACAATATCTCAACTGTCCAGTCTGCCTAGGCACTAAAATCTTAGCTGTTAATGTAATCGATAAGACAGAAATGGGATATCTCTTCTCTCTCTATATATAGGAGGGGTAAGAAATGTCCTAGATCAACAGTTGCAGGACACAAGCTGAAGTAAACAGAAATGTCCAGTGATTATCTTTGGCCAGAAGCTAGAATCCCACAAAATTACAGGATAAGTGGACAATACATGGTCACCATGAATGACTTCACAATGGGTGTTGTCTTTGGTTGTTATTTTAAAGCTTAATCTTATTCCTCTTAAGCACGTGTAGTTGTTTTCTGGGTTTATTGTTTAGTTCATAATGATACAAAGAATGACATTCATTTCTCAACTCTCAATTCTTCCTTCCTTAATTATGTTTTGTAACCATGGCCAAGAGATTTAACAACTCATCATTTCTTTTTCAAGTCATGAATATTTAATCAAAGAGAAAAGTGTGCTTATACCTATTGCTATCCTTGAACAAGAAATAGAGCCCTGTGATTGGAGAATGATATGACAGACTTAAATGGTACCTCACACATTTCCCAGTTCTACTTTTCATAATGTTTGACTTTTTTCTCTAGAATAGGCTTGTTTCAGATGATAGCTGTCTTACTGAATTTTCCCTCTGGATATCTGGTGAGGTATTGTGTCCAATAGTTTACTCCACACCTTCAGTTATTTATTATGATCATGGTAAATATAAGCCTATCTTCAAATTTTCATCAAACATAGATTCTGAGCTTGGTGGGTCACAACTTCTGGCATTTTGGACACAATGCACATTGAATAATTATGTTGGATCACACATATTATACAGAAAATCTAATAAAACCTGATAATCATAAAAGAGATACATGGATAGTTGTGGTGAATTCCCATGATGAATATGTAAAAAAGTCCTTACATACATCATATGTGTTACCGAGTTCTTAAGATCAGACAATCCCCAAAGGCCTTGATAATATCATTTTTGAAGTAGAGTACAATGACTTATAACATGCATGACTACAATGTTTCTATGCTCTTGGCAGCTAAATTGGGAAGATCACCCAAATTCCCATGTTATAGACAAGGCTGAGAAAGAGGAAGACGACCTCAGCCCTGATCTCCCACCAGGTTTCTAGTTAAATAGAAAAAATTGTCAAATGTTGTATCCCTATGTGTAGTTCCAGCTACTCCAGAAGGTGAGGCAGGAGGAACACTTCAACTGAAGACTCGGATGTCATTCTGTGCAAGGATTAGATCATGGACATTCTAGCCTGGGGACCAGAATGAGAGTCTGTCTCATGAACAATAATGAAAGAGAGATAGAAAGAAAGAAAGAAGGAAGGAAGGAAGGAAGGAAGGAAGGAAGGAAGGAAGGGAGGGAGGGAGGGAGGGAGGGAGGAAGGAAGGAAGGAAGGAAGGAAAGAAAGAAAGAAAGAAAGAAAGAAAGAAAGAAAGAAAGAAAGAAAGAAAGAAAGAAAGAAAGAGAAAGAAAGAAAGAGGAGGTGGAACAAAATGGTGGAGGAGGTGCATCATTGGGTCAACTCTCCTTGTGGGTTCAGGTGAGAGTGGTGGGGGGCTGGATTTTTCTCTGCATGGAGTGCTGGCATAGGCAAGCAATGAGGCTGTGCAGCAAAGGGGTGAATTGCTGGATTGGAAGTGTAACCCAGAACTGCAGTATCTGCTAGGAAAAAAACAAACAAATGAAAAAAACAAACCTCAAAGAAGCTGCTAAAGCTGTTCCAGCTGTGGCTGGTGGCTGGTGGCTGGTGCTCGTGGCCTGAGGTGGCAGAAACCAATCCCTCACCCACAAAGGACTTCTATACCCAAGTCGTGGGGAGTGTGTGTGATTCACAGAGAGTGTTGTGAGGCATGGACTCCTGAATGGAATTTGGCGTCCAGAAAGGGGAGCTTTTTGAACCTGGTTTGGAGTTGTCAGGAGTCCAGGCAACAAGACAGAAACTTGATGGGAAAGAATTCCATTTACGAACCAATACATTTCGTAATTTTAGAAGTCTATGTGGTTCTGCACTGAAGCTGGGAGACATGGGTTGATTGTTACAGACGCTGAAAAGCATTTTGTACATGGATGTGGGAATTAGAGGTAACTAGCCCCTTACCCCACAGAAATGAACTGAAAGCAACTGGCACAGAAAGCAACCAGCCCTTTTCCCACGGAACATAACAATTTCCAATTTGAGGGAAAACCAGGACTTGAGTGGAAAAACTGGTGAAGCATGGATCCTGTGCCGTGTTTGGAGGACAGATAAGAGTGCCTCCTGGAAAAGGAACAACAAGGCTGGGTAGCCAGCCAGGAACCAGATACAGTAAAACTTCAAAAATGGCGTCTCCATAGCACCTCTTCCAGGAGCATGAAGAGCTCAATCTGTACCCAGTGATTCAACATATGAAACTGGTTCAGGAGACCCCACACTTTACAGGAACTGTTGTAGGGAGAATATCTGCAACCTGTCAACAAAGATTCCTTCCCCCACCGCCCCTTCTCTTTTTTTGGTTTTAGTCTGGGAACCACTTACAACGCCACCTGCTGGTTAGATAGTATATTGCAACATAAGTATATTCCCACTAAAACTGAACCTCACCTCATTTATAAAGCAGTTTGTTGGTACATATCCAAAAGAATATTTTTCTGGGTGGTGCCCTTTTCATTTTCCTGAATCATTTTTTGTAGGTGTTACTGTTAAATCTTTTTGGTTTTTTTTGTTTGTTTCTTACTGTTAATACTATTCTTCCTTTTTTGTTTTCTCTCTCTCTTCCTCTCCTTCCCTTTTTATAGTTGTAGAGATTGCTTACATTTGACTAATAGGCTTGTTTTTGTTTTTCTTTTTTGTCTGTTTTGCTTTTTGTTTTTTATCACTTTAAAACTACCATTTTTGTGGGGGTTTTTTATTATTTTTGTTGGTTGGTTGGTTGGTTTGCCTTTTGTTCTATTTTCTTTTTTGCCCATTTGTTTACTTGTTTCTGATCGTGCATCTGTGTGCTTGAGTGTCTGGTACCATTTTTTTTTTTTATTTGTTCTATACATTGCAATATGTTCTGTACTTTTCAAAATCCTAAGGTTGGCTACTTAACCTAACTCCAATTTTCACATTCATAAGAATATGGAGGAACAGGGGATGAGGGCTGACTGGAGCTAGTTTTCAACATAAACTTCAGAGCAGGGGGAGAGACAATCACCAGAAAGTACCCAACAAAGCTGAAGAAGGGGAGGCAAGCTGAGAGAAGAGATAGATAAACCCACATCTTCTCACCAATGCAAGCCATGGCTTCAAGAAAACAAATGTTTCCTTTGGGCAGTTGATCTACTCTGGTTATTGAAGTTGCCAGAGATTTTCCGCTAATTCTACCCCTTTCTGAGTTTATACTGTTTAAAGACTTTATCTGAACCTTTCAGTCAGTGGCTGACAGTGCAGTAGGTGTTGGCTTCTTCTAGTTGCCCATAGAGACAAAGCATGTCTGTCATCTTCTCCTAGTTCTCAGGCACTCAGGCACCTGGATCCAGGGGAATAGCAGTGGATGTATGGGAGTGTATGCAGCTGGATCAGACCTTGTTCAGCCTGCCAGGGTGACTGGAGGGGCAGGAGAATAACAGTGGCCAGCTCAGTCCAATTTCAGCCCCACTGGGGTGACCTAGGTGCAGTGAAATGGCAGTTGTGGCATGAGGCACTTGGTGGCCTGATCACTCATAGTTCAATCCTTCCAAAGTGACTGGTGGGGCAGGGAAATGGCAGTAACAGGATCAGTCTTTTTTGGCCCTGCTGCTACTACCATGGGATGGAGTAATGACAGAGATGGCCTGGAACACACAACTGGCTATATCAGTTATACTTTAGACCCAGTGGGGCAATAAGGGTGCTGGGGAATGGAACTGGCTGGATCAGTCCATATTTGCCCCCACTGGGGCTACCAGGGTGCAGGAGAACGGCAGCAGCCAGATCAGTCCTGATTAGGCCCGCTGGGGTGACCTGGGTGAAGGGGAATGGCAGCAGCCAGATCAGTCCTATTCAATCCCACAGGGGTGACCATGGGGCAGGGGAACAGCAGAAGCTATGTGGGAATGCATGAAGCTAGGTCACTCCTAGTTTAACCCCTCTGGTGAGACTGGGAGCCAGGGAACCACAGCTGACAGGTCAGTTTTAGTTTGGCCCCACTGGCGTGACCTGAGTGCAGGAAAATGGCAGTGGCTGGATCATTCCTGGTTCATCCTGCCAAGGCAACTGGGGAGGTAGAGTAATGGCAGTGGTTGTGTGGGTAATGAGTGACTACAGGGCTGGGATACTGTGCTTGTCCCACATGTTGGGGGACGCGACTCTTGGGCTTCCTCTCCCTGTCTTTGCAGGTAAGGGAGAAAGGATGGATCAGAGATTCAAAATGGCAGTGGAAACTTTAGTTCAATTTTTCTGCCTGGTAGGAGTGTGTTCAGAGTTTCAGCAGGGTCCCTCTAGGGGAGTAGACTCCACTGCCCTTAGCTCTTACATGTGGTGTGAGATAATAGGTCTTCAGTTCATGTCTTGCCTGTAGGAAGCTTACAGGAACAGATAAAGAGAAAACAGCTCTCTTGGGGGAGGAGATGGACACTTTTCCTTTGAAATTTTCCATATACCTGAAAGTTGCATTCCTGGAGTTGTAACTTGCCTCAGCAGAGGTGTGCTACAGATATGAAGCTTCTTGCTCACCTGGGCTTCTAGTATTCAACTATGTTGGGTATTTTCTGGACTTTATTTTTCCCTCTGAATGGAAGATTCTGTTGTAGGCTAGTACCTGTCAGCCATCTTCCCCACCTCCCTTTGATGGCTGAAAACTTTTGCCTCAAGGTGTCCAAATATTTTGTCATTTTATCGTTGACATTGTTGAATTCTTGAGACATCTTTTGAATAATTTGAAATTATGCTTCCCTCTTTTCCTCCATTCTGTTGATCTTATTTGCTATCCAGACTCAAACTCGATTTCTGACATCTCAGCCATCTGTTTATAAATGGGATCTCCAGTTGCATCTGCCATATCTTTCTTTTGGGGGTTGATCTACACTGGTTATTCATGTTACTGGAGTTTCTCAGATGATTCTCCTTCATGTTTAATTTACCCCATTTGGCTTTTCTCTTAGAGCTTTACCAAGGACCCATATAGTGCTACAGCCTGAGAAACTGGGGGCCTCCTGGTTTAGCTGGGGATAAGTTGCATTATCTTGATTTCAGTTGTTCTTTATTCTACCTAGTAAATCAGTAACTCTGTGTTGAAGTCTCAGCTTGGAAAAATTCCAGCAACTAAGTCACCCAGTCGCCATAGACAACAAATAGAAAATGAAAATTACACCATCCCACAACCACATACTCAGGGTACTTCTTTGGATAGTCCCCACGTGATTGGCACAGTTCAAAAGGTTAAAATCAATTTTCCCAGTCTGCACTGGATGCAGTAGTTCCAAAGGTCTCTGGCAACTGGATAGTAGGTGTCTGCTGGCAACTCAGGTATGACTGTCTCCAGTTATCTGTGAGGTCAGAAGGACCAATCCATCAAATAAATTAGTCAGGGTATATTGATGACTGCTTCCTCAGCTTACACCTCTTTATTCAGTTATACCCATTATAACCAGTTAATGGTAATCCCAGTGGGTCTGGGGCTGTGACCAAGTTCACACCAATGAACAGATGCCCCATGAGCTTATGTCTGCCCATGTCAGAAAGAGATTTATATCACCTCAACCAGGTCTCTGTTCTTGGCCATTATTTGGCAGGTGGAGGTGAGGCCTGACAACCTCGGGTACTCTATGAAGGCAGGGCAGTACACTCAGTTCCAGCCACTCTCCTGATTGATGTTGCTGGCAAAACAGCACAACTTCACAGACTTTATTTCTGTCCTGCTTATTAGATGCCACTTGAGTTGACAGAAACCATGACTCAGTTCTGGGCAGTGGCCAGCTTTTGTAGCTCACACTGAGCTGTCTGTTTCTGCCTCTGTTTACCTACCTTTGTCTCAGCTATGATGTCCTGGGGTTCAGGGCAGGTGCGTCAGCCTCTCTCTGGAAGTCTGCCAGCTGTGCACACATGTATTCTAGTTCCCATGTTCCTTTAGTCACGTCCCAAATCTGTCCTCCTGTAGCAGCCATCAAAGAAGGTTCCTGGATTCCTCTGGTTGCCCAGAAAGACAGGGCATTTCTGACTAGGATAGCCACCCCAGGGGCATGAGTCTTATTGATTCCACTGCTGCTATTGTTCTACTCCTGGGGGCACTGCCACTGCCCCTGCATGCTTCGCTCTCAGCTGACCATTTTCTCCTTATTTCCATTCCACAGGATCAGCACAGCTGAGCAAGGGTCATTCCCCTGTCCATGCCACTTGAGTAAATGCCCAAGAATTTGGACTCCATTGAGGACTGCCTTCAAGACCTAAGGGTGAGAGTGGAGAGGAATGCTGGTAGTTCAGAGTTTCAGGTAGAGAATATACACAGTTTTATGCTTGGAAGGAGAGTCTCATGGCACAATAGTACTGGTAGAAGGTTAGTTTTTAGAGGGTTTCTCCCATGCGATAAAATAGAAGGACATTTGAACTCTGATTACTTGTTTTTATGGAGTTTAATGCAAGCACTTCTCATGGGGAAGGGGACTCCTGTCCACATGAAGATCGATTCAATACCTTTTGTTTGTTTCTGTGGTATTGCTGCTAACCTCACCATGGTTGATATGTATTTTACCTCCTTCTCTCTTGGCTCAGCTCCAAACCATCGGCTTACATGCAAAACTGTCTTTTAACTCTCCTTCTAGATTGGTGCCTTGGTGGAAAGCTAGCTGTAGTCCACCATTTTATATCCATACCCACTTGCAGTTATTTATGATAATCATGGGAAATATCAGCCTATTTTTAAATTTTCATCAATCCTGCATTCTTTGCTAGGTATGTCTAATCTTCTCACTCATGGTCACAATGCACATTGAACAGTTATGTTGGATCATACGTATAATACATGATAACTAATGAGAACTGACAAAGATAAAAAAGATCCATATATAAATGTGGTTTTGTCCCACCATGGATATTTAAAACAGTCCTGACATACCTCTATTTAACACCGAGGTTTGAGGATTGGAAAATCTAAAAAGTCCCTGATAAACTTATTTTTTAAAAATGGAGCTTCATGACTTTTACTACTCATGACTATAATAAATAGATGCTTTGGAAGATCAATTGTTCAGCTCCCCTGAGCTCCTAAGTTAGAGACAAGGCTGAGCAACAGAAAGAAAACTTCAGCCCTGATCTAGCTCTGGGTTTCTACTAGAAAGAGTAGTCAAGTATTCTATCTCTTGCATATATTTCCAGATGAGGCTGCAAGATCACTTGGAGTATCACTTCAACTGAAAAGTTGGATGATATTGTGTGTAAGGTTGAAGTCATAAACAATCTAGACTAAGGAAAAGAGTGAGAGTTGGTTCCATGAAAAATAATGAAGGAAAGATAGAAGGAAAGAAAGTTTCTAAGATCAAAATTACCTAGCAAAATTTTATTATCTTTCTTTTTTTTTTTTTCTTACCTTCTTCCTTTCTTTCTTTCTTTATTTTCTAGGTCATGGAAGAAACCCAAGAAACCATCGATCCACAAATGGATCAATAAACTGTGGTATATATACACCATCAAATACTGTGCAGCCATTAAGAAAGATGGAGACTTTATTTCCTGATGTTTTACATGGATAGAGCTGAAAAATATTCTTCTTACCAAAGTATCCCAAGAATGGAAGAAAAATTATCCACTGTGCTCAGGTCTTTATAGCTTCCATAGGAAAGCTATAACCCAAATTTAGCCCAGGAATATTAGAAGAAGGGAGAGAGAGGGGACAGGAGGAGTTAGCATGGGTATAAGAAGTGTGATTGCTGGGATCACACCTGTGGCTTATCCCATAAGGGTACATGTGAATCTCTCTAAATGTAGAATATAAATGTCTTAACACAATAACTAAGAAAAAGACATAAAGGGTATGTTAGCCAGTTGGATGAAAGTATTTCAAAATAAAGGTAACTTCAGCCCTGATGTCCCACTAGATTTCTACTCAAAAAGAAAGGGTAGTCAGGTGTTATATCCTTTACCTATAGTTCCAGCCAATCCAGAAGCTAAGGCAGGAGTATCACTTCAACCTAAGAGTTGGATACCATTGTGTGCAAGGGTGAGGTCATGGGCAGTTTACCCTGGGGAATACATAGAGAGTTGGTCTCACTGTGAAAGAAAGGAAGGAAAGAAAGGAAGGAAGGAAGGAAGGAAGGATAAAAGAAAAAAAGAAATTGCAAAGATAAGAGGCATAAAGAACCACCCATGACTATGAAACCTAGTTTAAAAATATCCAATCTTCAATTTCTGAAGTTGGCTTACCATTAGGCTGGTGAGTTTGAAAATGGTACCAGCCAATATGCAGCAAAAAAAAAAAAAAAAAAAAGCTGAGTATTGAGGCGGGTGCCTGTACTTCAAGGAACTAGAAAGGCTGAGGCAAAAGGATCGCCTGAGCCTAGGAGTTTGTGGTTTCTGTGAGTAGTGATGTCACAGATAGCACAGCACTATACTAACAGTTATGTATCTAATTTTGTCTCAACACCACCAACAACAACAAAAAAATGCACAAAGCATTCTACTTAAGGGCTTCTATACAGTTTTAACATCTGGAATGCAGTTTTGGTCTCACTGCTTTACAAAATATCAACTGTTGGGTCAGCCTAGTGACTAGAATCTGAACCATTAATGTAATCAATGAGGCACAACTGAGACATCCCTTCTGTCTATGAAGGGAGGACAAAGAAATATCCTGCATCAAACACTAGCAGGAAACTAGACATAGTGACCAGAAAACACTAGTCAGTATCTTTGACCAGAAGCTTGGATCCCATGACATTTGAAGATGGTCACCATGGATGACATCACAATGGATTTTACACTGGGGTATTATCTTTAAGTTTAATCTTATTCCTGCTAAGCATGCATAGTTGCTGTCTGGGTTTGTTGTTGAGTTCAAAAAGTTACAGAGGGTGGGGTTCTTGTCTCCATGCTCAATTCCTGCTTCCTAAATTATGTTTTGTAACCATACCCCAGGGATTCAATAACACATCCTTTCCTTTTCAAGTCACAGATTTGTAATCAAATGGAAGATTGTGATTTATACACAACGCTGCCCTGGTATGTTATACAAGAAATTTTGCCCAATGATTGGAAAATGATTTAACACACAAAATTAATTCATCACAAAATTCCCTGTTCTACTTTTCATGATGTTTGACATCTTTCTCTAGAACAGACTTGTTTCAGATGGTAGTTGTCTCACTGAAAGTTACATCTTAAAATCTGATGAGGTACTGTTTCCAGTACTGTACTCCATACCTGCAGTTATTTGTGACAATGATGGGTAATATGAGTGTATCTTTAAATTTCCAACAATCCTGAATTCCATGCTAAGTGTGTCTAAACTTTTGTCCTCTTAGCCACAATGACCATTAAAGAGTTATTTTGGATCACAAGTAAAATACATAATAAGTAATGAAACCTGATAAAGATAAAAAATATTCAGGCCTAGTTTTTGTGATCTCTCACCACAGATATGTAAAACAGTCTTGACATACTCACTATGTGTCATTGAGGCCTGAGGATGATACATTCCTTAAAGTGCCCTACAAATTCATTTCTTAAACAGAGCTCAATGACTTATCCCCTGCATCAGTACAATATTTCAATACTCTTGACAACTAAATTGTACAGATTCCCTGAACTCCCATGTTAGAGACAAAGCTGAGCAACAGAAACACAGACTCAACACTACTAATCACCCACTGTGTTTCTACTCAAAAAGAAAGATTAGTCAAGTTCTTTATCCCTTATATATAGTTCCAGCTATTCCAGAGGCTTAGGCAGGAGGATCATTAAAACTTTAGAGTTCATGGCTTTGTGTGCAAGACTGAAATTTGATTAATTTCTCCAGTTGACATATAATCTAGGAAAAACATTTCAACACTAGATCCATGGTCAAAAGTAAAAATAATAGCCAGGCACTTATATTCCCAGCTACTCTGGACGCTGAAAGAAGGAAATTGCCTAAGCCCCAGGAGTTGCTGGTTGCTATGATTTGTAGATACCACAGAACTTTGTTGTGATAAATAAACTTTGAGTTTGATAAATAAAGTAAGTCTCTGACACTATCAAAAAAGAAAGTAAAAATGAGGAGGAACTCCATTACAAATTTTTTTCTCTATTTATTTACTGAGACTGTCTTGTTTTGTTGCCTTTGGTAGAGTACTCTAGAGTCATAGCTTAAGAGCAAAATTCGAGTGTTCTCATTAAGTGAACTTATTCCCTCAGCTAAAATGCCAGGCTCCTGCATAAGCTCTAGCCTTTTTTTATTCTTCAGAGTTAGGTATCTCATTAGTGCTAAGGCTTGTTTCCAATTCAGAAGGTCAGACAATCCATCTGACTGGACCTTCCAAATTGCCAAGAGGAGGGGCATGAATAACTACCCCTGCCTACAAAACCTACTTTGAAAAATAAATCATCTTTGAAGTCTGATCTAGTTGGTGTAAAAAATGGGTTGTGAGTTTGAAAATGTTCCCAGCCAGTCTGCAACAAATAATAGCTGGGAATTGAGGTGGGTGATTGTAGTTCAAGCTACTGTGGAGGTTGAGTAAAAAAAAAATTGCCTGAGGCCAGGAAATAGTTTTCTGTGAGCTGTGATGGCACAGCACTCTACCTAGTGTGACAAATTAAAACTCTGTCTCAAAAAATATATATAGAGAGAACGAACAGCATCCCATACTACTTAAGTGTCTCTGCATTTTTATCATGTGGAATGAAGCTTGAGTCTCAGTGCTGTACAAAATCTCAACTGTTGTGTGAGTCTAATGACTGGAACCTCAGCCATTTAAGTATTCAATAAGGCACAAATGGGAGATCACTTCTCTGTGGATGGAGGGCTAAGAAATATCCTGCATCAAACACTTGCAGGAAACAAGGTGAAGTGAGCAGAAGACTCCTGTCAGTATCGTTGACCAGCAGTCTGGATCCCACAACATTCCAGGTTGAAGTCTTTACATGGTCACCTGAATGACATCACAATGGGGGTTGCCTGAGTTACCATCTTTAAGCTTAATATTGTTAAGGAGTTGGTTTCATCTGTTGGCTCTCTATTCTGTTCCATAAATCTACCTCTCTATTTTTGTGCCAGTACCATGCTGTTTTGATCACTATGGATTTGTAGTATAGTCTGAGGTCTGGTAGTGTGATTCCTCCCGCTTTGTTTTTATTCCTAAGTAATGTCTAGGCTATTCGAGGTTTTTTCTGATTCCATATAAAATGAAGTATTATTTTTTCAAGATCTTTAAAATATGACAGTGGAGCTTTAATGGGGATTGCATTGAAATTATATAATGCTTTGGGTAGTATGGAAATTTTAAGAATGTTGATTCTTCCCAGCCATGAGCATGGTATGTTTTTCCATTTGTTAACATTTTCAGCTATTTCTTTCTTTAGAGTTTCATAGTTCTCTTTATAGAGATCTTTTACATCCTTTGTTAGGTAAACTCCCAAATATTTCATCTTCTTTGGCACTACTGTGAACTGTCCTGGAATTGTTAATGACATCTTTATCAGTAAATGCAAATTCAACATAGTTTTTATGTGTCTTCCCATAAACTAGATTAAGCTATTTATAACACCCTACACAAAACCTCACCCTTCATCATGGTTGTGACTTCTTTTCTTTTCTGGCATTTAATCTATGTGAAAACATGGATCTATATCTTCTTGTCTCTCATTGTCCCTCTCTATGCCTGACACATAGAAGATGTGAAATAAATCTTTGTGGAATAAATGAATATTTTCTATGCATCAAGTGTTTCCTTCTTTCTTGAGTTAAACTGTGAGCCCCTTCAGGGGAGAACTTTTGCCTACTTCATCTTTTAATCAACCCTTAGAATGTATTTCATTGACTTGACATTTAAAATTTCAGGTGTCTGTGTTCTGTCTGCCCTCCTAGAATAGCTTTCTTGAGGTTAGTGATGGTGCCTTAGTCAATTTTTGTATTCCCATCATTTAATACAATGTCTGACACTGAGAAGATGAATGAATAGTTTTGAATGGATAAATGAAGAATGGAGGGAGTGAAATTTATGATCTAGTGTGGTAGACAGACATAGGTAAATCTAATAAGAAGAGGACTACCATAGTACCACTACATTGTTAACAGAGGGCAACACTGAATGCTATAGAAGAAACAAAAAGTGCCAGGTGAAAGTCAGGTGACTTATTTTCATATCTACAGAGGATATACTCTAAATATAACAGTTATCAGGATTATTTAAGCTGTGAGGGGAAAGTACAAGGCAAGTATTAGGATAGGTGAGAGCCAACTAGATTAGGCAGATCTGAGAAGACTTCATGGAGAAAGAGACAGTCAAGGAAGACCTTCAGAGGGAGTACAATTTCAGCAAGAAAAGATGGCGCAAGGGCATCAGGACAGAAAAGAACAGAGAATTTGCATAGAGAAGACAAGGGGAAGAGGAAAAAAGAGTTGTGGCTAAGCCACACCCAAGGGAAGTATGAGAAGAGGCAGGAGAAGGGTGTTCAGAGATACAATGAGAAAGTAATGCTCTGATGTGATCATTAAGGACTTTCTTTCTTTCTTTCTTTACATTTATTTATTTTGAAACAGGGTCTCACTCTATTGCCCAGGCCAAAGTGCAGTGGCATCATCATAGCTCACTGCAGCCTCAAACTCTTGGACTCAAGTGATTCTCCTGCCTCAGCCTCTTGAGTAGCTTGGACTACCGGCACTTACCACCACCCCCAGGTAATTTTTCTATTTTTGGTACAGATAGCATCTTGCTCATGTTCAGGCTGATCTTGAACTTCTGACCTTGAGCAACCCTCCTGCCTTGGCCTCCCAAAGTGCTAGGATTGCAGTGTGGGCGACCACACCTAGCCAGGACTTTAAGTGTTGGTGGATTGAAGGTGCATCTGGGAAGACAGGACCTAAGATAGGTGTGTCCTCAATCAGGGAACAGAGCAAGGCAGAGAGCCACAAAGAGTCTCCCAAAGAGAACAAGAACGCTCTCCTGAAGACGGAGTTAACATTGGAATGATTCCTTGGAGAGATGCAATGGCTACACTTCCTCTCCCTGCTTCTCCACCTGTACACAAGGATCCAAAGGGAAGGGGAGAACTGGAATGAAGAAAAATTAACGGTTATGTCCCTTCTCTACCATTGGTCTCAGATCTTAGCTGAAGAGGGGACATGCTTGACTCAAACAGGAAACAGAAGTTTTAATTTATGGCAGATTGGAATTTTTAGTACTGAAAAAGAGGCCGTTCTGTATCCCAAAATGACAGAAAGCAGCAGAACCTACCCAAACTATCATCAAGGGTGATGTCGAGGACAGAAAAAAATAAAGCTATTTGCTCTATTTCATTTTAGGGTGAGTAGTTTGGATTTTTTTCTGCTTGTGAAGGATAGTCAATAGGTTGTTTCTAAGGAAATAAAACGCTGTGACCTGATTTGTGTTTCAGAGATGCCCTTGTGACCACATGTAGATGACTAAAAGAATGACCACCTATGACCACGTCAGAGCTTCGTAGACATCAAGTACACCATGGAATTTCTCCACATGGCAAAGTGCAATGAATTTAGGAAAAGGGAATGGATTTTTGTACCTATGTATTAGTTCCCAAAACAAAGTAGGATGAAAAATCCTTGTTAAACCATCATAAATACCCAGAAAACATATATAAACCTGACTATTGAACTTTAATAGACTCATGAGCATATCTGCTTTAAGATGTGGAAATCCTGCCTTTCAGACAATGGTGGTTTTTTTTTTTTATCGTTTGTTCGTGCATCCTCGAAGGACTTTACACTTGAAAGTACCTCTGGAGAAAGTGGTTTAGCTGATAACACATTGGCAAAAACCGGTGAATCCACAGATTTACCTATAGAGGGACTCCCTGCAACCTGTGCCCTCTGCACCCCACTTTAGGAGCCTGACGTGCAGAACAGGGTATGCGGATAGTAAGCAGACTCTTTGGTCCTGTTCACCAGTGTTATGAAGATATAAAAAGAAGACCTAGACAATGCAATAGGGAATTTGATATATTTAGATGGTCACAAGCTGAATTTTGCTCGTCACTGCTATAAAGAGGTGAGGAAAAGCTTTTTTAAAAACTGTTTTTAAGATGCAAGGTGTAGGGAGTTAAGATCATCCCTATAACTTGCTAAAACTGATTCTAACAATACACAGTGCCACTTTCAATCTGTTGGACTCTTATGCAACTCTACCATCATCGGAGATGAGAGGTAGGTCAGGACTGACGAACTTTCTTCCAAAGCCTATATTGTCAGGACCTTCACAAGCCCTCCAGGCCCCTTTAGCCCCAAGTCTCTTCCTCCAAAGTAGAGCTACGCTGGCCTGGGGGTTAGAAACCATACTCATGGTCTCTTTCTTTTTCCCTTCCTTCCTTCCTTCCTTCCTTCCTTCCTTCCTTCCTTCCTTCCTTCCTTCCTTTCTTTCCTTCTGTTTGTTCACCTCTTCATCAGTCCCCTCTTGGTCTGAATTACAGAATCTCTCCTTTCCCTCTTACAACCTCAATGTCAAAAGAGAGAATTTTTTAAATTCTAAACAGTACATTGAAGTCAAAACCATCGGTTGCAGAAATGTAGGCAAGTATACTTTTCTAGGTCTTTGGAAATTATGCTGCCATTCACAAGTACCAGTGGACAGTTCGGAATGAAAGTCATAGTGCAAATGGTTCAAAACAAGGCCAGCCTAAAACCAGGACTCGGGATCTCATCCCACTATCCAGAAATCACCATCATAGAAATTTATATCACCTTCATAGGAAGCACTGCAACGTGGAGAGGGAAAAGGGAAGTCCTGGTGCTCATTTTTGTCCGAGTACCTGCCTGGGTTTTCTGTTGGCTGCTTTGCTTCTAGTGGATGGCACCTGATGCACCAGGCCTTTCAAAAGAGAAGTGAAGTCCAAGTGTGGCAGGCGAAGACCAGGAACTGGCAGAAACCACAGCCATAGCCAGAATAGCTATAAGACAACAAGAATCCGGTACACAAATTAACCTTCCATTTAAGGTTCACAGGCTTCCTGCTTTATAACTAACACCGACAATTGTCAGGCTTCTGCGGAACATCCCACCTCATCTGATAATCCCTCACACAGGTGTAAACCCTCAATTTGTCACAGTTAGTGTATCTTGAAATGATATAGCAGTAAACAGTCACTTATTGTTTCTGTATTTCCAATTAATTAAAAAAGGAATTATTAAGAACATCTGCCTCTCACCTCCTCAACTGTGTATTTTTTTTTATTAAGTCATAGCAGTGTACATTAATACTATCTTGGCTGTGTATTTTAAAGAAAAAATGATGAATACCTGTGAGATACTCAGAGCACAAGACATAAAAAATAGGACTTTGTATATTTTATTCTATAGCAACAATAGATAAAATACAAAGTAACAACCAGATACGAGACTCATTTCTCATGGCAGTGACCCTGTTTGGCACAATAGCTATTAACCTAGGAATTGAAGGACATTTTGTATTTTAATAGTATCTTGATGAGTGATCAGGAAAGTACATTTTATAAAGCATATAATGCAAAAAAATCAAGCAGATCAGAAAATCTTTCTAACGTATCTTCCCTCCAAACAAGTAGAAGTTGAGTTTTAAAAGCTAGCACAAAGGTGTGACCACGGAGTGCTGCGACCTTGTGGTACCCAGGCCTTCAACTGGGACTGACTGGTCTAAGAGTCAGTGTTCAGTCAATGTCACTTCCCTTTCATTTACTCCGGTTTGGGTTTTGTTGCTTGCCTGTGTGTTTGGTCATTCATGCTGACAGCACCAGGTGCTGGCCTAATTCCTGGAGACACAGTGATGACACGAGGGGCCCTGTCTCCACAGATGCAGGCTCACATTTTAGTGGGGAAGCAGTCACCACCATGTACCAAGTAAGTGTTCACTTCAGGGTGTGACGTCTGTACGAAACTAATCGAAAAGTCCAAGGAGAGGTGACATCAGAACTGACTCTCCTATTCCCTGAAAAGCTGTTGGTGCCTAGAACTGACAGCTAGTAAATACTCCATAAATATCTGCCGAATGCATGAGTGAAAGAATCAAGGGAAAGATCTACAAATATTGAAATGTGCACGAGGGCAAAGGAGCTGGCAGCTGTGAGAGCACGGAGTCAGAGGTTAGAGGAATGGCAGGAAGGCCGCGCGACTTCAGATAGTGAACAAAGAAAGAAATGGCAGGAGACGTGTAGAGAGAGAGGAAGGCAGGGCCAGATTGTGTCTGGTCAGACACTAAGCCTCCAGGCTCATCAGCCTAGTTATTCACAAGCCATCTTGTCAAGAGGGTTCCCTCTGCAGATGGCTGACCTGCACTTGTTTCCAAAGTCTCAGAGAATCTGTATGCCCCTTTGTACAGTGTCTCCCACACATTGAGAGTCTTTCAATGTCAAGGTCTCCATATAAGCTCCTGGAACACCTTTCTCCAGATGCATCTGCCTGCCTCTCTCTCATCCCTCAACTCTTCCCTTAGGGAGGCTGCCTCTTACCCCAACCCTAAACCCCATCCTCCTCTGATAATCCCTCTCTGTAACCATTGCTTTTGCCTCAGCACTCGTGCCCTCCATTTTTAACTTGATATTACCTGTCTCGCCACCAGACGGCAAGCGCAGTGAAGGCAGGAACTACATCTATTGTCCACGGCCACTGCATGTGGCAGGGACTCCATAAAGATGGTCTAAATGTATAAACTAACTTCAACCCTGACTCCAAATAAAAGGACCGGAGGAAACATGCTTCCACTGTTCCTATTTTTGGATTCAATAACAGTTAACTGCATCGTCTGACCTTACAATGATCTTGTCTAGAGTCAGGCAAAAGACGGCAAATGTGTTGGGCTGTTTTCCTGACTTTGGGCAAATCATTTAACCTTGCATGCGGCTGGGGAGGGGAGGGTTAAACAGCCTTGCAGGACATGCTTTGAGGGAGGTGGGGAGAGGGAATGAGGAGGGAAGCAGAGAGAAAGAAAAACCTAAAGTTCCCTGGGATTTTTAAGTAGCATGGCCATTCTGTCTCAAAATGATAAGCACCAAGGAGCAGGCTTCTTTGTGTCTGGAGACCATTTTAGGAAGTTGGTTTTATTTTCTGTTTCAGAGCAAATCTAAAAAAGCAGACGCATTTGCTTTTGAAGGTGTCTTTCATTGAGACAAAAGGTCACCCCCAAACAGAAAGATGTACCGAGAATGTGATCATTGCTTCTTGGGCTAAGAGTTTTTAATGAAATATTTAAAGTTGAGAAGGAGTCATAGGGAAGCCGTTTAGATGTGTATTTCTTTTTTCTGACATCAATCCTGCCATTGATGAGCAGATCCAATTTAGGTTCACTCTGAGGGAGCAGACAATGGTCAGTTTTCCTCCAGCTGGCTTATTTTACAAGCATTAATGAACAATTAACCAACACTGGCACTCTTTCCATCTGTAATCCTGTAGTGGGATCACTAATCTCTACCACTAGCCGCTAATGATGAAGGTCTCTTAAGCTTTACTTCTTATCTCAGCCAGTTCTTAATACTTGCATAAGTATGCTTTCTGAGGAGGGGGACCCCCTGCTGCTATGCAACCTGGGAACAAAAGCCCAGAGACATTTCTGAAGGGGGTTCTGTTCAATAACCCTTCTATGCTTATGTTTGCCTTCCTCCTACAACAAACACCAGTGATCAGCAGAGGGCTCTGGGGGTCACGGAGGGCTCTGTGTTTCCATACTTCTAATACTTATAAGAATGTATTCAGACCGTATTATACACACCCCCTCTCCCAACTGCCCAGGCAGACACCCGAAAGTGGGGGGAGACAATGTGCACTAAATAGAATCAAACAGTATTTTTCTCCCTGAGTCAGCTTTGATTTGGTATTGAATAACGCTGAGTTTGAAACCACATTGTCATTGAAAATGTCTATATTGAAGGCAGATTTATCTAGAAAACCCCACACAGGATAGGTCTTCGTTTCTCTGAATTTAATGCAACTTATATTCCATTGTCTTTCTCTCCTGGGGCAGAAACCAATCCACCACTTCATTAGAACTCCTCTGTAGGGTCAAGATTTAAAGAAAATGCAGGGTCAAGATTAAAAAAAAAAAATTCCAACTGTAGCGTGGCACAACTGTAGGGTGAGAGTTTGGGCCGAAATGACATAGTTTTCTTTCCAAACTACTTTTTAGACCCTGACAATTTGCTGGGAAAGTTATTCTTCCAGGAAAAAGGATACTCAAGACTTGGTTCCAAGACTAAATTATTAGAGAAGTTTTGGCCAGCACAACTGCTGCGGGGCTTTGAGTACAGGGATAGTAGGAAGCAGCCGTGAAGGCAGCAGAGAGGTCCAGGATTTGTCATCCTAACCCGATGAGGAAGCAAGGAAGAGCACAAGTCCATCCAGTGCCCAAACTTCAGACCTGGCACTGTCTACCGTTTGTGGTCCTGAGACAGCTGTCGCATCTTACAAACAATGTTGATCAAAAGCATCAAAACTAACATGGTAATGTTGAAAGTGACATGATCCTAAGTGACCAAGCCCTGGGATGTGTCTGAAAGGAGTGAGCCTGAGGACGGTGGCCTAAAAGGGGACAGGGAAGACAGGGCAATCTGACACTCACCACTCGAAGCTTGACCCTTCTCCTTCCAAAGGTTCGAACTACTCACACCACTTTCAAGGCACAGCCCCGTATATGGTGCTCTAAAACGTTTAACTCATTAAGAGTTCAACTGTTCTGCAACATGTGCCCCAAATGAAATGAATCTTTGTCAGAAATCATCTCACTTTTCCCTTTGCCCATGTGGAAGGCTGAGGCACTGCTCTTTTCCTCTAACATTCAAGCTGCCTGCAATGGCAGCAGGGCTTCGTGGACAGAGCCTTGGACTAACGGTTTGGAAATTGAGTCCTATTCACACACAGCCACTGACCCCTCGTGTGATCTCCTACAAGTCACTTAACCTCTCTGCCCTTCTGCTTCCTCGTTCATCCTGCCCAGACAATGCTACCTGCCCTCCCCCTTTCTGCAGAGCTGTGGGAGTGAATGAGCCACGTCTGCAAAGGATTTGGATGCCATCGGCTAGCACAGGGCGCTGACGGTGTGAAATGCATCCTGTGATAACACAGTAAAAATGAGGGTGGATTGTAAATAGGGAAGAATGGAAATCGGGAACACATACATGTCCCTAAAATTCTAGAGTCCACAACTTTGAAAGTGAGTCTCAGTGACAGAATATTTCCTTTCTTTGCTCTTTATGAATCCCAGGGCCGATCAAACTAACCTAAGTGCGCATATGGACAGAAATAGTAAAGTTTAACAGAGGTGAAGTTGTGATATCCTGCCAATCTCAGATTGTTGCTTATTAATCCCCAATTAGGGAGAATTCATCTAAGGTTATCCACTATTTTCACTCTCAGAAATGTTTTCTCTTTACTGCCCGTGAATACACCAGGCTCATTTCTACTCGTCCTTCCACATTTCACTTCTCACTCTCTTTCTCCCCCTACCTATTTACATTTTTCACATTTCAATTAAAGTCTCATTCCCCTAGCCCATCAAGGAATCTGTAACCTTCCCAGCCCATACGTACATGTCTATCCTAGGATAATACTAGGCAGGAAGAAGGTTTCGGGAGTGGTTATGGCATAATGTGGTAAAAAGAGCTCTGTAGGGAAAGTCTATTCCTTGAACACAAGTATATTCTGCCTCAGGACCTTGGCACATGCTGCTCCTTATGCCCTGCAACTGTTCTCTCCACACTCTTCCCTTCCACCCCCCATCCTGCCCACCCGTTGAATGGCTAGATCTTTTCTAGCCTTCTGGTGTCATCATGAGTACGACATGCTCACAAAGGCCTACATGGACCCCCCACTACAAGGCAGCCCCTTACGTCCACTGTTCTTTCACATTCACTATCCCTCCATCTGATTAGCTGTTTCTGCAATTTGTAATTATATATTTCTTGACTTTTTCTTTTATTATGTGCACATCTCTTTACTATTAGCGTGTACGCACCTTTCTCCTTTAACACAGAGGCATATGCTTTGTTCACCATTGTTTAAGAAAAGGTTATTGAAATAATTAATGAAGTCACCTAATCCATGAGCCACTGACATTGCCCAGCCCCTATATGGTCACCCTCATTGTTCTCCATGAGATACAAACAGTCTTTCTTTCTACCAATGCTGCAACTCTTTTATTCAAGATCCCCCAAAAGGGCCAGTATGTTTGCTATTTTGTCCTTTCCGTGTTAAGACTCTTTAATCAAACTTACTCACTTTCTAATCTTCCCTCCTCTCACTTTTGGATCAAAGACCTACAGGCTGGGAGGAGAACAATGAAGTAAAACAATAGTGTGTCTGAAGGATCCCACTATTGGGACAGAGCACAAGCATTTCATTGCTCTTAAGTTAGGGTTAGTCCCTAACCCATCCCAGATGTTCCCTGAGAAACTGGAAGTTGCCTTGGTAGGAGGGACCAATTGATGGTTTCACTCTAACTTTTCCTTGACTCCTTACTGATCCATTAGATTTCTAGTAACTATCATTCCCTTCAACCTCATAGTCTCCAAAATCAGCATCAGATCAGTATCTACTCTGGGAGCCTTGATACTTAGTAATACATTAACAGCCCCACCTCACAAGGTCTCATACATGTCAACAAATGAAATAAAACAGGGTACAAGCTGATAAGTGCTACACAAATGTTAGCTTTTATTACTATGACAACAAATACCACAAGCACTGCAGAAGCATCAGATATTCATGGTTCCCAACTGCTGTGGGCTGCCAAACATAAACAAGATTCATAAACAGATAGGGTGACCGGATCAGGTCGGGCATTTGGGCTGTAGGTAACAAAGCCCAACTAAAGGAAGCCGGAATGTAAGAGCAAGTCCTGAAGCTGCCATGCTTAGCATGTTGGCGAGCAATCCTCAAGGCCACACGCACAATCTCTAGAAGTCCTGAGCAGTTTTTCTTTTATATTTCCTTGTCTAGAACTAGGTTAAATAGACAACCCTAAACAAATCACTTGCTCGGAAATGGATTTATCATGACTGGTCCAGACCATGCCTGTGGCTGGGGAGCCACTTCAGCCCCTGCAGGTGGAAAGTGGATGCCTTTGCAAAACCGGAAGCCCAGAGGAGCATTGTGGGTAGGCAGACTGTTGAGTTGTATATAGTTTCTAAATTCTCTACAATGAATACACATTACTTTAACAAGAAATTGCTTGAAAAAAAAAGTTGAAGCATATAAATAAGTAAGCAACCGTGGCTACAAAAATACGCAAATGAATGTTACTGCATTGTTCTTCTGTTTCACCGTCTGCCTCCATCCACCTCAGCTCTTTGGCTATACTCACATTCAAAAAAGAACATTAGCTTAACTTCTACCTAACTGTGGGTTTGCTGTGTGTGGTGCTGTGGACAATACCAGACTGAGAAAACACAGTCTCGAATTTAAATGGAATCCATAGTTTTAAATTTGATAGGGAGGACTATGGGCCAATGGCCTCTTAGTGTACCTTTTTTAGGGTAGGCCTCATCCTTTTTTTGGATTATAGCTATCAGTTTACCACTAGTGAGTCATCACTTTATGTGCTGAGGCATGTAGCACAGCTCAAAAAATAACTGTTTAATTAAATACAAGTGATCCACCAGTTAACAAATTAATGTACTAATTAATAAACCAACTGACTTTGGGGTGTCCGTATGTCCCAGGAACTGTGCTAGGCCCTGTCTTAACACATGCTTTTTAATACACGTGTACACACACACAAAATGAAGGTAAATTATCTTTGCACTCAAACTTTCAACCTGATGGGGAAGGCAAAGCCATTGCCCAAGCCAAATAAGTGCTAAATTGTGTCTTCTTCATGCAACTAAGATGGAAATTCAGAGAAGAGAAGCACTTCAGAGAAATTCAGAGAATGCAAAGCAACTTCAACACAGTATCTGTTCTCTAACCACAGCCCTGACTGCTAAGTCCACCTGCCAGTCTTCCCACTACTCCCATCCACCCACTCTGACATGTACTGCTCCAGGTCCATCCACTTGGTCAATCGTTCTTTTGAGCCTAATTGTTCCTGTATTAGGAAAACCATAATTACTTGCTGACATTTTTTAAAAAGCAGAACATATCCCTATATCTACACTTAACACTACAGAATTTATGGGCGGCTCTTGGGAGAAGACTGGATAAATTCCAGGTTATTCCAGAAGTACACATTTACTATAATATAGACAAATCTCCTCCCTTTTACTTCAGAATTCCTCCTAACCCTACCCTGTCATTGACTTAGCTAACCACCCATCAATCCCATAAATAGGAGCTATCTGTCCAGGCGGACAAATAAACTATGTATATACATAATCAAAATAAAGAAAGAAGGTGTTAATTGCCTTATGAGAGGTGCAGATGAAGTGCTATGAGATCACTTCTAGCCTGACGAGGTCACTTAGAGCTCCGTCAACAAGACAGCACATGAGCTGGCCTTGCGAGGTAGATGGGGAAGGGACACATAGAAATGACAGGGAAACAACATTAGCAAAGCCATAGAGAAGATTTCAAAAATTATATATACACATGTATACACAGAAGGGTTAGAACAGCTTGAGATTTGGTAGGAAGAGAGAGATTTGGCATTAAAGATACTCATGAACTTGGAACACAGTGTAGAGGAGATCAGACTTAACTGGGGACTATTGAGAGCCACCCCATGGAGTTTTCTAAGAAGGGCAAGGGCCTTGCTACCACCCAATTCTCCACTGCTAGTGCTGAACAACAACGCCTACCAAATGACTCTTACTTGAACGTATCCTTAATTCTGACTGTTCAAAATAGGTAAATTCTCTAAGTATACCAACAAGGAGTACCTCTAATTTTCATTTCCACTCTTCTACCTTCCTCTGGAAAGGAGTTTTATTGCTTGTGCTATGGTAGTCCTGGAATGTTCCCACTCTGTCTGGGCTCTGTCATGTTATCAACCTAAAAATAGATGCTAATTAACAAGGTTATTTCTAACTTACATTGTTAAAAGAGAGGAAAACAGTGATGAAACACATATAGAGTATCAAATTAACCAAGGACAGAACCAAATTCTAGTTCAAAATTCCCACCTCCCAGATATTCAATTCACTAAATAGTCTCTTTTTTTTCTCTCTCTCTAAATCAGATAGTCATTATCCAAATTTCCCATCCCCAATGTGATAATATAGTGTGATGAGACATGCCCCAACAGAACGCAAATTGACTTTTGGAATGTAGTTGCTACATAGAGTGTGTGGATGGTAAAGCAAATATCTCACTCTATTATCTGTTGTCTCTGAACCAACAGATTACATGGTTCACTGACTAGCTGGATAACTTTTAGACAGTTTGCTCATGTCTATTTACACATATTCCACAGAAATATATTAACAACTGAGGAGCAGTTGTAAAAATTATACGGCGAGATACAGGGATGAGAGCAACGATCTCTCTGTATACATTTCTGTAGAGAAGACGAAAGTTTTACATGACAAAGGAAGTGGGGAAAAACATACCTAAGCACATTTGTATGTTGCTACCATGACAAAGTGTGAATTCCATCCTTATATAGGCAGTCAGAGACAGTATGTCATTTAATCTCCTGGAGGCTACTCTCCTCTATATGGAATATTACTATAATATGTACTTTTACAGCGATAGGTGTAAGATTTATTTGTGCTCTCAAGTATCTTACTGGAAAATTGTATTATTTCATAAGAAATCCACTGTCCATATTCATTCAATAATTATAGAAATAATAGAAGTTTCCTAATTCATATATTTTTCTAAAATAATAAATATTTATTCTCAGGTCAATCTTCATCTCCTTTCCAAGCCACATATATCTCATATAAAAGGTATCATTAACAGATATGAGGAGATTTTCATATCTTCTGTAATAACAGGAATCATGAAGTATTTCACTTTAAAAATGAACAATAGTGTCAAAGCTTTCTTCGGATAAATGTTGCTTATCACTATATAAAACTCCAAATTGAATTTATATAAGGAAATAGATAGTTAGATGGCAATGGGATTGAGTTGCCCTCATATGCAGAGAAGGAAGGCTCCGTAGACCTAAGCTTGGAAAATAACACATGCTGTATTTCTTTTCAAAGACTCAAACACACAACTGCCTTCCTCTTGAGGCACTATCTTCTTTTGATTTCTATGATGTTTTAGATTCCCTGGTTTTGCTCTCCCTGGGCAGCCCTTTCTCAATCTCCTTTGCAAGTCTATCTTCATCCAAAGGCCAGGCAATATGGGAGTCCTCCAGGGTTTAGTCATTTGCTCTTTTCTTGGTAGGCGCTCTCATCCAATTCCACTGTTTTAGCTGTATCTGATGACTCCTAAATTTGTATCTTTACTTGGACCTCCAGACACATCTATGTTTCCCCACTTGACAGCTTTCCTTGAATGTCACCTCCAGTCTAACATGTTTGAACTCTTCTCTGCAAAGCCCCAGTTCCAACCTCAGCCCTCCTTCAGTTTTCCATCCCAGGAATGGTGCTGCCATCCTTCCAGATGGAGAAGTCAAAGGAACCCTGTGTGTGCCTTTGACACCTCAATCTTCCTTTCCTCCAATATCCAATCTATCTCCTGCTATGGTATCAGTCCACCTCCGGCTGTCTCCACCACCACTGCCAGCACAGCCTACCTCTCCTCACTGCATTTCTGCAGTAGCCTCATAACTAGTTTCCCCATACCCTTTATGGCCCAGTGTATTCTCTGTCATGGAGTAAAAATAGTATTTGTAAAGGCAGATCTCCCACCTAAAACTCTTTAAACACTCATGTTGCTCATGGGATAGACTAAAATCCTTCACAAGATTGTACTGATCCTGCCCCTTTCTGCCCCATTCAGCTCCTCCAGCCAAAATTTCCTTCAATTACTTAGACCTGTGATGCACCCTCCTCCAGCCTCAGAAACTTTGTACACACTGGTTTCTCCACCAAGTTCTGTCCCCACCCTGATCGGTTACTTTCTTTACTTATGCTTATCATTAGGTGCTAACACAAGCATCACTTCCAAGGGCAAATGTCTTGGCCAGTTCTCTCCTCTCCCTTCACCCCAGGCCACCCCAGCCTGGGTCAGTGTTCCTTTGATCCTTCTGTGTTTTTTCTTAGAACAGATGTCAGAAATTCAACTATTAAAGTCAGAAATTATATGTTCATTTGTGCTATTTTTTTATTTACTTTTTATTTTTTTGAGACAGAGTCTCAAGCTGTTGCCCTGGGTAGAGTGCCCTGGCATCACAGCTCACAGCAACCTCCAACTCTTGGGCTTAAGCGATTCTCTTGCCTCAGCCTCCCAAGTAGCTGGGACTACAGGTGCTTGCCACAATCCCCAGCTATTTTTTTTTTTTGTTTTGTTTTGTTTTGGGTTGTAGCTGTTATTATTGTTTGGCAGACCTGGGCCGGATTCAAACCTGCCAGGTCCAGTGTCTATGGCTGGCTCCTTATGCTGAGCTACAGGTGCTGAGCCTATGCGGTTATTTGACTGTCAGCATCTGGCTGACAGTGCAAATGTAACAAATATCTAGTGAATAAATACACGAAGCAACGGGAGATGAGGCTAGCTTACAAATAAGATGAGATGAGTAGTTGCCCTTCTTCTCCAGCCATTCAACTCTTCATTACTGAACTACGGTAGGTAAGATATGGTACTATGTGACAGAATACAGAAGATATGATACAATATTGTGATTGGGTAGGTAAGACAGTAAGGGCACAGTAGGTGAGACAGAGTGTTTTACTGCGACACAGTGGGTGAGATGGGGTACTCTGCTGTGACATAGGTGAGATGGGGCACTGTACTGTGACACAATAAGTAAGACAGGATCTGTACAATTTGCACATTTCCTCAAATACAACCAGGCTTCACAACTTGGCTCTTGTCCTTCCTCAGCCAAAGTGACTGTGCCTTGCCAACCTCAGCTCAAAATCCACTTCCTTTACTGAGGTTTTTAGTTTTATGAATTAGAATTTGTTATATGCATTTCTTGCTCTTCTGCCATAGCATAAATTCCTTAAGGTGTATTTTTAAGACGAAAGGGTATTTTCAACTCTTTTTAAGATAGAATTTATTCATCTGTTTACTCCCACAGTGCCTACTACACTGCTGGGCACAAAAGGGAACATCTTAAGATGAGCTGACTTAAGTCGCTCCCGAAATGAACCAAGTCCTGGATAATCGTGCCCAGGAAAGAAAAAGGCAACAAAGGGAACAGAGGAAACTCAGGATCCAGGAAGGGAAACCTGGGAACCATTTCATATTATTAGAAGTTCCCAAGGCTAAAAGTCTTTTTATTAAACTAGCCTCAGTGTTAACGAAGTCCACATCAAATAATATCAGCCTCTCCTGTTGATTTTCAGATTCCATAGTCAAGCTATTTCAAACCATTTCTGAAGTTCAAATGTTATTTTCTACAGCTGGGAGAAGATACTCAGAACCACGGATGAGAACGTTTCTGGGGTCCCAGTGAAGTTCTACTAAAATTTGGACTGAATAAGTTGCATTTCTGTATTACTAAGCAAACCAGCAAACAGTGTCACAAAAATATTTGATTTGTCTAAACTCATGTCTAATTCATGCCTATTTCATTTGGTAGCCAGTAATCTAGTATTCATAGTTACTTCTTTCTTTAGGCGTTCAGCGTTCTTTGTGATCTTGTACACAAAAATCATGACTAACCCTTCCTGAATTCCGATTGAAAATTAGAATGATTTCCAAGATTTATTTCAAAGCATTTAAATATGGCTACCCGCTACTGGTATAGTGACTTAAAGCCAAGTTTTGAAAGCAAAGTTCCAGGACTAATTACCTCTCCCCTTTGCTGCTTAGTTGCTAGAGCAACCAACCTAATTTTAATTCTTTTAAATATATCCTTTTGGAGGATTTCTAATAACTGTAAGATACACCCGAGGTAGTCCATCGTAACAAGTGCTAAGCTCGTTTTTAGAATTCTGAGCTAGCTAGAGAAAATTCTGAACCTGGTCTAGTAGGGATTTGAAACAACAAACACTCTTTGTGTGGAAACTGCCTGGCATGGGCCACCTTCAGGCCAGTACTGGTCTCCCCGGGGTGAGTGGTCACAATAAAAGGGGAAAGACAGATGAGAAATTTCCTGCTTCTTCCAGCTCAGACCCTCCAGCCACCTCAAGATTTAAATGCATCACAGACCCACTTTACAGTGTCCTATATTTCTGTGTCCTTGTACCAATTAGGAGATAAGCAGATTTGGAATCTCTCGTTGAATGTTAAGAACTAGAGCACTTGTATCTAAATGCCCGAAACTAACAGTAATACCAACATAACAGTAATACCAAGCTCACTGCTACCATTAACTAGTTTTTGGTTATGTCTGTTTAATTGTTCTATATTATATTCAGAAGGCTGGTGTGCCTTTCAGAAATAGGACAAGTATTCGTTCTACAGACTAACAAATACATCACACATAAAATAGAGTCCCTGCATAATTTGCAATTTTACTACCAGTCATCACCTTGTTTTGCTGCCTATCCACTTTTTACAAATATTACACTCAATTTAAGAGTCCAGGAAGACAGTTATCTGCGTGTGTCTGTTGCCTCCACAGAGAAAGAGGGGAAGAGGCTTTTTTGTTAATGGGTCAGCACCGGTATTTATCAGGAATGCAAACAGTATCAGCAACAGAAAAATACAACATCTTTGTGCGTCAGATGCATCATAATAATCTATTTATTTGGGGTGGGACCACTGAATAAAATAGAAGAAAAATGCTTACTGGACTGGGGGAAAGGAGGCAAAGAGGTTTATGTTATCAGTAGTCCATTATAAAGACAAGGAAATCAACAGTGAGACGTTAACTAGCCTGGCTACTACCTGAATATGTTCCTAAAATAAAGACAATTTTTTTAAGGCTGGACACGGTGGCCCATGCCTGTAATCCCAGCACTTGGGAAGGCCAAGGTGGGTGGATTGCCTGAGCTCACAAGTTCGATACCAGCCTGAGCAAGAGTGAGACATCACTCTGAAAATAGCCAGGTATTGTGGCAGGCACCTGTAGTTCCGACTACTTGGGAGGCTAAGGCAAGAGAATTGCTTAAGCCCAAGAATTTGAGGTTGCTGTGAGCTGTGACACCGTAGCACTCTACCAAGGGTGACATGGTGAAACATTGTCTCAAAAAGATAAAAAAAAAAGACAATTTTCTTTACTAAAACTAGTCTTCCAAGGCAAGAGGACACAGGTATCAACTTTTGATGCTTACAACTGTGAGGTAAAGCGTTCTGAGATGATCGACACTATAGTATAATAACTAGAAAATGGTTTATTAGTTTTAAATGGTCATTGAGTAAGTTTTCATTTACTCGATGCCCAATGGGGAGTTATAAATAATATCTTCTAGCAGATTCTTAAATGGCATAAATGGCATCTACCCTCAGTAACCGACATGACTGTAAAAACCCTCCAAATCATTAAAGGCCCCGCACCCTTATTTGTAGTGGTAGTTTTTAAGTGCGCAGCTCTCAAATGCTCCTCCCTCGGACAGCTCAGCCTCTCTCGCTATGAAGTTTGGCCCTTGCCACTTTCCCCTCTTCTGACCTGCGGATACTGGCTCACGTGTTCCCTTCTCCTAAGAGACCTTTTCACTTTTCTCTGAAATAAAGGAGAAAATCTATAATTAACGCCAAACTTAGTTGAACAAAAATATTGTAAAATTCCAGCCTTCCGCAGAACCTCTTCCTAAGAAACCACTCCACAAGGATCTTCTCCCCTTAGAGATCCTTCAGCACGCAGGAAGATTCACTCTGTTTTGTCATTTCACAGTTTCACCTAAGGGTATGTCTTGTCTCTCACTAAATGTCACCCTTCTAAAGGAAAGAGATCCTTCTTCTTTCATTTATATCTGAATTGCCTAGGATATATTTGAGAGCAGATTGGCTACACTTTAAGTGTTATTTGAGAAGACAAAAATAAAGATGAAAGCCTTCGGACCATGCGACATCCGTACTTAAGTTACTTTTATTTTTGTGGCTTCTGCTTTTTTAAATCTGGATCTTTTCAGATAAGACTTCTATATAATTAAATGGTGAATTGATCATTCATTAAATATTTATTAAACAACTACTGTGGGTCCAATCCCATGCTGGGGGCTACAAATAATATACAATTCTAAGTAATGCATGCTTCCCGTCCTCGGCTGCTTATAACCTAGAAGCATCCAGTAGCAAATTTTGTACTTTAAAATTTGAGCAGGTCCCTGTGAGTGGAATGATTCAACATTTTGGCAGCCTCGGAAATGTATAATCCAGATTTTAACATGGAACAATTCAGTATGTTGAACACCTAATTATTCGCATATAAAATTAACTTTGAAATATCATAAAAACTAATGTGACAAAATCAAAATCTATGCAATTGCGTTTCTCTTTAGGTCCTGTGAGTGTCCCTCATATGAAATCAGCACCATTTCTATTGCTGAAATCAAAGAGAAGAAAAGAAATTAAAACAAAAAACAAAACCCTTTGTAATCTAGTTCCTTGATTCTAATCTCACTGCTGTGCTCTGAATTTAGATCTTCATCATCTCTCACCTGAGCATATATTTCTCTTTTTTTAAATCTCAGGTTAATATAAGGGTACATATTATTAGGTTACAATGTCCACATATGTTAGGTAAAGTCCAAGTGTAGTTGAGCCCCTCACCCAGGAGGTGAGCCGCATACCCCTACATTGTGCCCGTTAGATGAGCGTTCCCCTCTCCCTCCTCCCCCTCCATCTTCTCCCTTCCCCTTCCCTGCTTCTTAAACTTAATTAAGTGGCCATCAACTCCCAAATGGATAAATAGACTGTGCTATGTGTATACCACGGAGAACTACTCAACCACAAAGAAATATGGAGACTTTACATCTTTTGTATTTACCTAGATGGATTGAGAGAACATCTTCCTGAAAATATCCCCAGGATGGAAAAGCAAGCATCCAACGTGCTCAAAACTGATGTGAAACTAGCAGATTAACAACTACACATCCACACCAGAGAAAAGCAACTGAATGTATAGTTTCTTAATCAGTGTGCCTATGTTCAACTTCAGCATTGCAACTAGAGTTTCTGAAAAGACAGAGGAAGCCCTGCTGTTCTCTCCCTTTCAAGGCTCCAGGCCCTGCTAAGCATGGCATATACCCCAGAGCATGGCACATACCCCAGCCCGGGCGCTATATCCTCCACTTCCCATCCAAGTTCTTCCTCCAACTCAGACACGGGAACTTGGTGGCGTCCTCACTTCTTAATCATTGATTACTTCATTGATTCTGTCAAAAATCACTTGTTAGGCAATTGTGCAAAACCCTTTGCTAAGCGCTGAGAACATAAGCGAGCTCACGGCTAGTGGCAGGGACAGACAAGTTGTCAACTGAGCAAGCGGTCACTGGGCAGCTGCAACCACTGCTGGGCCACTTCCCTAGATTCCCATGGTAAGGAGGCAATAAGACCCAAGGCATTCAGACATTGGTTTGTTTGGACAGCCAGCCAGAGCACATTCACCACACTGTCGACCCATCCCCAATCCCCACAGCCATGGTCCCATGGGATGGCACTGAGCTGGGGGCCAGTCACAGATGGCAAGGTTGGTGGGCGGCTTCAGTGGAGGAGTCAACTGTACCCACAGGCAAGAGAGTGACAGACTTATACAGAGGCCTATAGTCGTGCCTAGGACAGGGGACCAGAAAGGGTGTGGAAAGCCCTGTGTGCTCCTAAAACCAGGAGGGAATAAGGACTTGACCCACCGCAGACTCCCACCAGATAAGAGAAACACCTCTGGGGCGGCTCCGGCCCACACTCATCTCCCAGGATGCCAAGGGGAACCACAGGGCACTCTGCCAGACTCAGGCCCACATGGAAATATGCAAGGTCACCAGGGCGCCATGACTAAGCCATTTCCTACTCGAGTACAGAGAACTGCAGCACAATACAGGTGATAATAGAAACCTGCTCAGAACACGACAGGAACACACAGGAGGCGCCCTGGCAGCAGGACAATCTGCCTTTCCCTAAGCTGGCTCTGCCTAAATGTTTCTACCCTGTAAGACTTGTCTGACTCAAGCCCAGGAACAGAAGCTCCCACCACCTTTGGCTGCCTTGTCTTAGCTTCTAGGCTGAGTAAATTGCTCTTTCTGCTGTCTTTCCTTAGCCCTAGTTCTTCGCCAAGAGCCAGTCATTCATTTATAGGCCAGGCACTGCCTGAGGCCTGGTAGATACTGTAGTGAACAAAGCAGGGAAAGAGCATCTCCCTAGGGGGTTGCATTTGTCCTGTTCTGTTCTACCCGGCCTATTCCTAGCCTCAAACTCCAAAACTCAGGAAAGGTACTAACAGCCAGGATCCCTGAAAAGCCAGGGACACACTTCCTTTCTTGAGTTACATTTAAGTTACAGTAGGAGAAACAAATCTATGATTATGTAATAATGTAATAGAATTTTGCAAAACTCCTTTTGGCCAAATAGCACATAAGAAAAAAAATATTACATTAGTGAAAGGTGTGTTTATAATTCTCATACTAAAGGCATTCAAGTTTAAGATATAAAAGGCTTGGCTAGGCACGGTGGCTCACACCTGTAATCCTAGCACTCTGGGAGACAGGTGGGTGGATTGCTTGAGCTCATGGGTTCAAGACCAGACTGAGCCAGAGCGAGACCTCTGTCTATACTAAAAAAAAAAAAAAAAAAAAACTGAGGCATGAAGATCCCTTGAGCCCAAGAGTTGGAGGTTGCTGTGAGCTATAATGTTGCCACAGCACTCTACCCAGGGCAACAGCTTGAGACTCTATCTAAAAAAAAAAAAAAAAAAAAAAAGATACAAAAGGCTTGTTCAATTCAACTTATGGCTTAAATTAAAAAAAAGAGAGAGAGAGAAACAGCATTGGAAATTTTTCCTGCCCCATTGATAAGAGTACATATATCAGGTACAGCCAAGATTTTCCTGTTATCTTTCCCCTCTTTTATTGTAGTGACTTTTAACTCTTTAATCTAAATTTTTGAGAAAGAAGGCTTTTTCCTACATTAACTTTTTCTCAAAAGCCTTTTTTCTTCCTGATTAGCGACAGCAACTCAGCTACCTGGTAAGCTTCTCCATGCCAACATCTAAGCCTATGGAAACAACTCAAATGTCAGGGGTTTTTTGTTTGTTTGTTTTTTTGAGACAGTCTTGTTTTCTTACCCTTGGTAGAGTGCCCTGGCCTCTCAGCTCACACCAACTTCCAACTCTTGAGATTTAGCACTTCTCGTGCCTCAGCCTCCCAAGTAGCTGGGACTACAGGCACCTGCCACAACGCCCAGCTATTTTTTGGTTGTAGTTGTCATTGTTGTTTGGCAGGCCCGGGCTGGATTCGAACCCACCAGGTCCAGTGAGCTGAGCTATAGGTGCTGAGCCTCAAATGTCAATTCTTTGAAAATTAGAATTTCTCCTTAATGGATGTTTGTAACTATAGGAAAGCAAATTTCTGACAGAGCTGTGTGACAGCGTCCTCTCCTCATTGGAACGTCAATCCCCAGCCAATGGCTCCACTGAGCTATGGATAGAGGACTAGAGAATAGACTCCCTTCCCTGAGGATAAGGGCTGTGTCTGCCACCCTCACCACCACAACCCAGAGTCTAGAACCCAGTACTGCAGTAACTAAGAAAATGTGCTAAAGGCCAGGTGTAGTGGCTCACGCCTATAAGCCTAGCACCCTGGGAGGCCAAGGCAGGTGGATTGCCTGAGCTCACCAGTTTGAGACCAGCCTGAGCAAGAGTGAGACTCCATTGCCAGGTGTGGCAAATGCTTGTAGTCCCAGCTACTAGGGAGGCTGAGCCAATAGAATTGTTTATGCCCAAGAGTTTGAGGTTGCTGTGAGCTGTGAGCTATGGTACTATACCAATGGCAACAAAGTGAGACTCTGTCTCAAAAAAATAAGAAAGAAAGAAAATGTGCTCTAAAACTAGAAGTCCTGTGCTTGAATCCCGACTCACAAACTGAAATTGGGGAACATGTTTATTTGAAATCTCAAGCCTGTTTTCTCTTTGCAAAATGGGGTTAACAAGGCTGTTGTAGGGATCAAATAAAGTGTTCAGCAGAGTACATAGTACAAAGAACTTAATAAATGTTAGCCATTATTATTAAATTCTCAGGAAACATTTGCTGATTCAATGACCCTTAAAAAATGACTGAGTACCATAATTTTCATCTTGAGTCCTATTGCTGTGCCATTTCCAACCACTGGTTCCTCCTCCTCCTCTGTCTTTAGGCTTATCCTTCATCCTGTCACCCTGCTCCTGTTTTGCCTGTTACTTCCTAGATATCTCACCTCCCAGTATCTCTCTTCTTTGATTGATAACCCACCATCACTACTCACTCCAGCTTTGAAATAGGCATGCAGCACACACACCATCCTGACCAATCTCTGTGAACTCTGGCCCCATTCTGGTCTTTAATAATGGCCCCAACTTGGAAAATATAATAAAATACATTCCAGTAAAAAGGGAAGAAGGTATTGTTTTGGAGGATGATAAAAAGATAAAAGGAAAATCAGTGATGGGGGACTTTAAGGACATTTGCTCAAAGTCCTTTCTTTTTTTTGAGACAGAGTCTCACTTTCTACCTGTCACCCTGTTTTGGTTAGAGTGATATGGCAGCATAGCTCACAGCAACCTCAAATTCCTGAGCTTCAATCCTCTTGCCTCAGACTCCTGAGTAGCTTTAGGACTTTAGGCACCTGCCACAAGACCCAGCTATTTTTTCTATTTCTTCAGTAGAAATGGGGTGATCCATTGTACCCAGCCTGGCTAAAAGTCATTTCAACTGAAAAACACTAATTCTGTATGTTCTTAGCTCATCTTACTCACAATTTTCTATTTCAGAATTCAGCCTGAGAAACAAGAGACATAGTTCATCTAAACAGAATTGTAATCCCCAAGAACTGAGTGACAACATGCAATTAGAGGCCATAACAGAGAAAGGAAGGAAGATTTGATAAAATCCTCCCCAAATACCCCATGTTTTGAGAAGATCAGACATGATCTAAGTCCCAGAGAAAAGAAACATGACTCCAACACATGATCCCCAGAGAGGGTAATTGGAGACTTAAAAAACAAGGATAATATAAGAGGACTGGGAAGATTTTCAAAGAGATCCCTCATGCCACTGAGAAAAAACTGAGAAGTTAAAAAAAAAAAAAAAACAGGAGGGCAGCACCTATGGCTCAAAGGAGTAGGGCACCAGCCTCATATGCTGGAGATGGCGAGTTCAAACCCAGCCCTGGCCAAAAACTGAAAACAAAACAAAAACAAGAGATATTTGTTGGTTCCCTCTCTAGCATATCCATTCCATCCTTCTCATGACAACAATACTTTTGTTTTCATTTATGAATTTCATCTCTTCTCCATTCATAGATTGGTGAACTAAGATTCCAAAGTAAGCTCTTCCTAGTCCCTTGATCAGATTGGGTTAAAGGCTGGCATTAATCCAATTAGAAGCAATAAGATATAAAATATTGTTCTCTAAGATTTTTGTCTAAGAAAATCTTTTTCCTTCCCACAGAATTATCAAAAGAAACTTTTTCCTTCCTCTACATAAATAACTATATGAAACGAAAAAGAAGGGATATAGCGTTAGAATTTACCAAAAACCAAGGCTGGACACAGTGGCTCACACCTGTAATCCTAGCACTCTGGGAGGCCAAGGCAGGTGGATTGCCTGAGTTCACAGATTTGAGACCACCCTGAGCCAGAGCAAGACCTTGTCTCTAAAAGTAGTCAGGCTTTGTGGTGGGCATCTGTAGTTCCAGCTACTAGGGAGGCTGAGGCAAGAGAATTGCTTGAGCCCAAGAGTTTGAGGTTGCTGTGAGCATGACACCATGGCACTCTACTGACAAAGTGAGACTCTGTCTCAAAAAAAAAAAGAAAAAAGAAAAGAATTTACCAAAAAACCATATTCCAACTATGAAGGGAAAGCTTTCCTGAGATTTAGGAATAGCATGAAGGAAAGAAAACCAAGATGTAGAGGGAAAGAAACTAAGTCCTAGCTTTAACCTGCACCTGAAGCTTTACCCTGATACATGTTACATAAGCTAAGAAATTTGCCTTATTGTTTAAATAAATAGTAACAATGACTCAACAGATACAGAAGCTCAATGGAGAAGTAGAAACTATAAAAAGGAACTTTTCTAGAGCTGAAGAGTATAATAACCAAAATGAAAAATTCACTACATAAGCTCAGTAGCAGATTTGAGATGGCAGAAGAAAGAATCAGTAAACTCAAAGATAGATCAATGGAAACTGTACAATCTACAGAACTTCTCTGTTCTGTTCAAAGATTAAAGACAAATGAACAGAATGTCAGAGATCTTGGAACATCAAGATTACCCACATATAAGTAATGGTAGGTCTAGAAAGAGCAAAAATGACAGAAAAATAGGTGAAGAAATAATACCTAAAAAAATCCCCCAAATTCTAAGAAAACATTAATCTACATATTTAAGAAACTCAACAAGTTCCAAATAGGAACAATACAAAGAGATGTACACCTACACACATCATACTCAAACTACTGAAAATCAAAGACAAAGATTACTGAAAATCTTAAAAGCAATGCAAGAAAAACAACTTATGTCCAAAGATCAACAATTCAATTAATAGCATACGTCTCATTAGAAACAATATAGGCCAGTAGGCATTAGAATAACAGATTCAAACTTCTGAAAGGGAAAAAAATTCAACCAAATATTTTACATCCAATGAAACTGTCCTTTAAAATGATAGCAAAGTAAAGACATTCCAGGATGAACACCAGTGAAAGAGTTTATTACTAGCAGATTTCCCCTATAAGAAATAGCAAAGGAAGTCTTTCAGGCTGAAAAGAAATTGCAACAGACTATAAATGAAATCACACACACAGAAAGGAGCTACTAATTATCAGAGAAGAAATTAATAAAAATAGGAAAGGAAAGAAGAAACTAAAAGTTGGCTCTTTGAAAAAACATCAACAAAATTGACAATCCTTTAGATAGACTGACCAAAGACTTAGACAGAAGACACAAATTACTAAAATTAGGAATGAACAAGGGGAGAACATTACAGACATGACAGAATCAGAAAAACTATAGGAGAACAACTTTATTCCTAGAAATCAGACAAACTAGATGAATTAGACAAATTCCTAGAATATAAATTACCAAAACTATCTTGAGAAGAAATAGGTTATCTGAATCCTTACATACATACAAATCCTAAACAAAGAACATGAATAAAAAATTTAAGACTCTTTACTCCCCCCTTCCCCAGAAGACCAGAAGACTTCACTAGTTAAGTTCTAAAAACATTTCAGGAAGAAATAATATCAGTCCCTACAGAAAACAGAGCAGAGACTTCTTAACTTGTTTAACGAGACTAATGTTGCCCTAAAACAAAAGTCAGACGAAGATATCACAATAAGAATAAACTATATACCAATATCTTTCATGATGTTCAAAAAGATCAGCACATAGCAGCAACACATAAAAAACATTATACACTAGGAGCAAGTAGAAGAAGTAAAAGTCTGCAAAGAAAGATTTAAGATCCAAAGATTAATTAATGTAATACATCATATTAATAAAGAACAAAAAAAGTGATCATTTAAATTGACACAGGAAAAATATATGACAAAACTCAATACCTGTTGAAAATAAAAAAAAAAAAAAAGTAAATCCTTCAAACAAACTATATGTAGGATACTTCCACGATCCTACAAAAGACATCTATGAAAAATCTACAATTAAATCACCCTTACTGGTGAAAGACTAAATGCTTTTCCCCCTTAAGACCAGGAACAAAGCAAGAATGTTTACTCTCAACATTTCCATTTAAAATTGTAGTGCAATTAGGCAAGGGAAAGAGAAGTCTCATTGGAATGAAAGACGTAAATCTATCTTTTTTCACAGATGATGTGATTTTTGCATAGAAAAACCTAAGGAACTTATTTTAAAAATTTACTTGAAATAATCAGAAAGTTTTTCAAGGTCACAGGATGTGAGAGCAACATACAAAAACAAGTATGTTCTGTATAACAGCAACAATTTTAAAACTTACAAAAACAATTTCATTCACAACAGCATCAAAAAGAATAAATTATTTAGAAATATGTTTAATGAAAGAGTGGGAACATCTGAAAACTAAAATATATTACTAAAAAAAATTAGTAGAGCTAAACAAATGGAGAGCGATACCATTTGCACGAATTAGAACATTCAATATTGCTGACTTGGCAATTCTCCCCAAATTCATCTATAAATTAATATAATCCAAGTCAAAATCCCAACAGGAACTTTGTAGAAATTGACAATCTTAATTTAAATAGAAATACAAAGGACAAAGATAGAGCCAAATTTGAACAAACAGAACAAAGTTAAAGGACTTACACTATCTGATTTCTTTTTTTTTTTTTTTTTTGAGACAGAGCCTCAAGCTACTCCCCTAAATAGAGTGCCATGGCATCACAGCTCACAGCAACCTCCAACTCCTAGGCTCAAGTGAGTCTCCTGCCTCTGCCTCCCAAGTAGCTGGGACCACAGGCACCCTCCAGCTACTTTTTAGTTGCAGTCATCATTGTTGTTTTGGCAGGCCAGGCTGGATTTGAACCCACCACCTTAGGTGTATGTGGCTTGTGCTTTAACCACTTCAGCCACAGGCGCCAAGCCACACTATCTGATTTCAAAACTTAGCATGAAGTTACCATATAATACAGTGTGGTATTGGCATAGTTTTAGACAGATCAGTAGAAAATAGAGTCCAGATATAAATCTTCATATCTATTGTCAACAGGACCATTCAACAGGGATGGACTAGTCTGTTCAAAAACTAGTAGTAGAACAATTGGCTATCCATATCCACAAAAGAACTTTTATCTTTTGGAAAACAAAAAGGAAGAGAAAGAGGAAGAGAACTTATCATTTTATCTCACATGGTACACAAAAAGTAATTTTAAATGAATTGCAGATCTAAATATAAGAATTAAAACCACAATCTCATAAAGAAAACATAGGAGCACATCTTTGTGAATGTGAGGTAGGCAGAGCTTTCACAAATACAATACCAAAGGCAAGATCCATTCAAGAAAATAGTTGATAAATTAGACATTACTAAAATTGAAAACATTTACTCTCCTAAGGACACCACTAACAAAATGAAAGTCAAGTTACAGAGAGGCAGATGATATCTGCAAATGCTCTTGCTGATAAAGGACTTTCACCTGGAATATATGAAGAACTCTACAACTCCATAACAAAAAAGACTAAAATAATCAATTTTAAAATGGGAAAAAGATTTGAAAAGACATTTCACTAAAGGAGATACACAAATGACCAATAAGCACATAAAAAGATGTTCAACATCATTAGTCATTGGGCAAATACCAAATAAAATTATGATGAGATACCACTACGTGTCCATCAGAATGGCTATAGTCAAAAGTGTTACATTGCCAAATGCTAGCAAGGATGTGAAGAAGCTGGAACCCCATACTTTGCTGCTGGGAATATACAATGGTAGAGCTGCTTTGGAAAACAATTAGGCAGGTGGGGGTATTTTTGTTTGTTTGTTTGTTTTTTTGTTTAAACACAAATTTACCATAGGATCCAGCAATTCCACTCCTCAGCACCTACCAAAGAGAAATTGAATTGTATATGCTCAGAAAGTCATCTGCATGAATGTTCATAGTAACATTATTTATAATAGACAAAAACTAGAAATAACCATGTGGCATATCCATAGAATGAAATACTGTGGCTATAATGAAAAGGAACGAACAACTCTGCTGTTAAATATAAGAACATGGATGAACCTCAAAAATGTTATGGCAAGTGAAAATCAATAAACATGACTCATCACATCAATAGAACAGAGGAGAAAAATTACACGATCATCTCAATAGACACAGAAAAGGCATTTGGTAAAATTCAATATCCTTCCATGATAAAAATTCTCAACAAACTAGGCATAGTAGGAACATACCTCAACATAGTTAGTCCTTATATGACAAACCCACCATTAACAACACACCAAATTGGAAAAAGCTGAACGCCTTTCTTCTAAGAACTGGAACTAAACAAAGATGCCCACTTTCACCACCTCTATTCAACAGCAAGAAAAAGAAATAAAAGGCATCCAAATTGAAAAAGAGGAACTCACATTGTCCCTCTTTCTAGATGACGTGAGTTTATATTTACCCCAAATAATTTACAAATTCAATGTAATCGCTATCAAAATACCAGTGACAATTTAAACGGAAATAGAAAAAGCAATCCTGAAACTCATATGCAACCAAAAAAAGAGCCCCAATAACCAAAAAGAACAAAGTCGGAGGCATCACACTACCAGACTTCAAAATGTATCACAATACTATAATAACCAAAACAACATGGTATTGGTATAAAAACAGACTCATAGATCAAAGAAACAGAATAAAGAATCCAGAAATAAACCAATGGAATTACAGGTAACTGATTTTTGACAAAGGTGCTAAGAACACACAATGGGGGGAAAAATATCTTTTTCAATTAACAGTGCTGAGAAAACTGAATATCTGAACAATAAAATGGGGCCCTTATTTCTCATCCTATATAAAACATCAACTCAAAATGGATTGAACACTTGTGTAAACTATGAAGTACTACAAAACACTAGCAAACAACTTGGAGAAAACTATAAAATACTAGTAGAAAACTTAGGGGAAACACTTTAGGACATTGATCTAGGCAAAGAATTTATAGCTAAGATCCCGGAAACACGTGCCACAAAAACAAAAAGACAAAAAACGGGACTATAATTAAACTCAAAAACTTCTGCACAACAAAAGAAACAATCAACAGAGTGAAGAAACAACCTGTTGAATGGGAGAAAATATTTGCAAACTACTGATCTGACAAGGGACTAAGATACAAGGAACTCAAACAATTCAACAGCAAAAACAAACAAACAAAAATACCATTAAAACAAAAGCAAAGAATCTGAGTAGACAGTTCTCAAAAGCAGACATATGAATGGCCAACTTGTATCTGAAAAAATGCCCAGCATCACTAATCATCAGGGAAATGTAAGTCAAAAGCACAAAAAGATGTCATCTTTTTCCGGTTAGAATGGTTATCATCAAAAAGACCAAAAATAATAGCTGCTGATGACGATGTGGAGAAAAGTGAGCTCTTATGCACTGTTGGTGGGAATGGTGGGAATTAGTACAGCCACAATGGAAAAGAGTACAGTGACTTCTCAACAAAGTAAAAGCAGAACTACCATATGAGCCAGTTATTCCACTATTGGTTATTTGCAAAAAGGAGATCAAAGGGAGACCCTCACTCCCATGTTTATTGCAGCCCCATTCACAATAGCAAAGATATGGTCCATCAGCAGACAAACAGATAAAAAAAAAAATGTGATACATACACAATGAAATACTATTTAGCCATAAAAAAGAATAAAATCCTTTCCTTTATGGCAACACGAATGAAACTGGAAGTCATGATGTTAAGTGAAATAAGCTGGGCACAGAAAGACAAATGTCACCTGTTCTAACTCTGATTTGGGAGCTAAAGGCAAAGTGGGTCTCGTGGAGTCAGAGAGTAGAATGTGAGTGACCCAGGGCTGGGAGGGGTGCATGTGCGTATGAAGGAGGAGTAGATGAGGAAGGGTTGGTTAACAGCTACAAACGTGCAGTGAGATAGAAAGAGTAAGGTCTAATGTTTGATAACAGGCGAGGGTCACTGTAGCTAACCCACAATGTGTTATGTATTTCAAAACGGCTAGAAGAGATGATTTGAGATATTCCCAACATGAAAAAAGCTAAGTGTTCCAGGTGATGGATACTTACGTATCCTGACTTGATTGTTAAACAGTCTAAGCATATCACAAAATATTATATGTACCCCATAAATATGTCAATTACCTATCAATACAATTTTTAAAAAGCTATATGGAGTGGGCAAAAAAGCAGATGCAAATGACTGGATTCAAGTGGAACAGGCAGAGGTAGAGATGAGCATTTAACTGAATAAGGCCACTGTCAGAGTCGCTGAGACCTCAGTGAGTACCCTCTGAAATCAGTACAGACTCATTCCTAGGAAATGGGGTTCCTGAAGATGATGTGGGCAGAGCAGTGGTGAAAAGCTCGAGTTCAGTTAGAGAAAATGCAGCAGGCTGGAATTACCCATTCATTACTGATTATGACAGTAGAGACAATGGTGAGAAACTGCCATTCAATTGGGTGCCAATTTTGACAAGCAGCAATTCTTGAAAGCCCTTTACCAATGTCCCATTATCTATCCCTCACGGCAACCAGTAATGGTAGGTCTTAAGTTGCCTCCTCCATAAAATAGAAATGATAAAGTCACAGAGGTGAAGTGACATTCCCAGAGTCATGCAGCAAGCAAACGGCAGAAACAGTGTTCAAACCCAGGTCTGTTTGCCTCTCGAGCCCTTGCTTTACCCACTATACACACACTGCCCTACTCCACAAACATTCTGAAAATCAATGGACTTAAATACGCTATTGAAGACAGACTCCCTGCCCTGATTGTGGAGAGCATAGGACAGTTTCACAACCTGCTATTTAGGAAAACTCTGAGGATTCCCCTCATTCATTCCATACACCCCAGTATCCGGCTTCTTTTCTCACTCCCTGCCCACTTGGAACCTTTGCTTCTGGATTTAATCTCTCTCCTCCCTAAGAAGACAAGAAGTGTCTAAGAAGACCACCCAATTCCAGCATTCCAGGAGAGAAATCTGTCACAGAGACAATCTTGAGGGATGGAGGACTGGCTGAATGTAGGTGTTGTTAAGTCCTTCTTAATGTTAAGTTGGGGGAAAGTGGAGTGTGAGTTGGCTGAGCTAACAGTGTTTCTGAGGGAGGAGAACTCGGGCATATTAAAGCTTACAGCATCAAAACTCACAACGCACCTGTATCAGTAGCATAAGGAGCAGATCCAGCAGCCTCGGAGTACCAGGAGATGGTAGTGTAGTCGTCTCCTGTGCATTCTGATTGAAAATTCAGCTGCATAACCTTCCATGAACTGTTTATCTTATGTACTTATTTAACTAACATTCAAACTGACAAGACTCCTATTTCTGGGCCTTCTTTTTACACTTTCATGTACGAATGATCAGATGAAGCTCAGATACCACAAACTTTGCATGTTTTTGATTTGGCGCATAAACTGAAGGTTAGAATTCTACTCTGTGTCCTCAGTCATTCAATTTTTTTTTTTTTAGATCTTTGAACATGACTTCAAACCCTGCCAAAACACAACCCAAATACAGACTCGCTTCTGTGTCTGTACAAATACGTAAAAGAAATGGGTATGTCAATTTTCAATGGATACCAGCCTAATTGAAGCTTTAACTACTGTCAGGGAACAAAGCCAGCCAGCGCTAACTAAGCCTGCTTTGTTCAAGGGTAAGAAGACATTCAGGAGGATGAGAAATGAAAAGGTGCAGGTTGTACAATGGAAATCAACCCAAAACTTCACTGACTCCTGCAATCCACACCAACTTCTCCCTGTTCAGATCTCCTACTGCCCCTACAAGAGTATTCAATTACATTACATTTTTAATTATACACGCTGTATTAAAAACTATTCATTTTTTTTGTTTCATGTGCATTGGTCTTACAAATAAAAATAATTTTATAGCTGTATGATATTTCATCACATTCTTACACACTGTCTCCTTTCATCTCCATAATGGTCCATTGAGGTAGATATGTCATCTAGAACTCTCTCGATGTCACAGATGAGGAAATTGAGGCTGGAGATTTTAAGCATTGATTTTAGTAGAGAGCTGAGATGCTAAACCCATCCTTAGGCTCCAGATCTGTTGCCCTGCCCCTGATATCACCACCTTAGTCTGGGAGCGGTGACATCCACCTTTCCTTATAACACAGAGTTGTACAAATGTTCAAAAACACCTGCTCACAAAACCTGCTACCTCTGCTTCTCCATAGGTAAAAGGATCTGTGGTAGAGAAAGTACTCACTTTTAATTTTGGTATTGAAGTCCTTTGGACCTCAAGAGCCATGTAAGTTGGGCTTATGGCTTACAGCGTTCAGGCACTCGAGTGACTCTTTGGAATTCTTTACATCTTCAGAGAATGTACTCTTCTAACTGCCCATGTGTGAGGCTCAACCCATACCCTCTCCCACTGGGTGCTTGCACAGGTGGGTGGACCACGAGCAGCTGACAATTCATCGAGGGTAGGAAACCCAAAGTCCCCAAGTCCAATCGAGGCTGTAGGATCTGTACATAATTGATACATGTAGCTCCTGTTCCGGTCTTTCAAGACCGCAGCCCTTCTTAGGCCCAGCTATTTTGCCTCTACATACTAATGTTGCTCTCATGAATGTTTTTCTTCCTGCTGGGTCACTGGAAATATTGTAATAGGTGTTATAACAGCTTTTTTCCCCATTATATTTCACCAAAACAAAAAGACATATCGTCGCTGAGAACACCACACAATCAGTTTGACTGGAACAGTGTTGACTGGCCACTGGTCTGACTCATCCACTCTTATTGTACCCCAAAAGCCCAAGTTTTAAAATTCATAAAAGCGAGATCCAAAGTTGTGGGTTATTAGGGACAATTCGGTTAGTTTCTGAGAACTCGTGTTACAAGGCCAACATCACAGTTGTACAGCAACAAAAAGAAGAAACAGAATCTGAGGCATGCAGCATCCAAAGCCGACCCTTCCTGCTGTCCAGTGCAGTACCCTGGTTGCCTAACTCGGTTGCTTACAGGGTGGACGGTACCTTACCTTATGTCTCCACCTCTCATCCATAAGCTCCCACAAAACCTATTGGTTCTGGAACCTGCTCACTCAAGGAATTGCTCCTTGCTACTTAATTTAAAAAATGCTAAGGCCTTTTTATGTACAAGATATACAGGGGTTAATTTATTCCCCATTTTAGGTACATGTGCATTTTAACAAAAGCAGTTTAAAATCTATACCTTTACCACTTCTCAACCTTTTGGCCAAGATCAAGTATAAAATCTATACCATAACTCAAATGCATAGATTTAAAGGTGAGAAGTTCAAATAGTAGGGCAGAAGAAGCTCTGATCACATCAAGCTTTCAAGACCATGACCTCTTCCTCTTCCGTCCTCACCGCCATAAGCTCCAAATTATTCAAATATTAATTAGTGAGCACTGGGTGATGCTTGTTCACCAAAGCAAGTGACTAGAGGTCAGATGGGCAGTCAGATCACTTTCCCTCCCAATTATTTTGTTAAAGTCAATATGGAAAAATTTAATATAAATCACTGGGTATGTATCAGGTACCTTTTTTGTGTGCTGGCCTGAGCTCCATGCTAAGAGTACAAAATAAGAGATAGTGGGTGGTGCCTATGGCTCAAAGGAGTGTGGCGTCAGCCCCGTATACCAGAGGTGATGGGTTCAAGCCTAGCCCCAGCCAAAAACTAAAAAAAAAAAAAAAAAAAAAAAAAAAAGAGAGAGAGAGAGAGAGAGAGATAGCTTTTGCCTTCAGAGATCAGTGTTTTAAACTAACCACTTATTCAATTCACCTAATAAGCCTGTAAGTCTTTGTCAAGTTAGCACATTGTTTGCATCTTTACTAAAATTTTAAAAAATATACTGCATTGCTGGGCGGCACCTGTGGCTCAGTGAGTAGGGTGCTGGCCCCATATACCTAGGGTAGCAGGTTCAAACCCAGCCCCGGCCGAACTGCAACAAAAAAATAGCCGGGCGTTGTGGTGGGCATCTGTAGTCCCAGCTACTCAAGAGGCTGAGGCAGGAGAATCACCTAAGCCCAGGGGTTGGATGTTGCTGTGAGCTGTGATGCCACGGCACTCTGCCAAGGGCAATAATGTGAGACTCTGTCTCTAAAAACATATATATATGTGTGTAATATATATATATAATATATATATATACTGCATTGCCACCGTTAATTTACTTTTGAATCCTCTAATTCAATGAAATAAACTCGCCCACATTTTGAGTATAAACTTAACCCCAAGAGAATGTGAGTGACAAAACCTAATCCCAAAACATGATGCGTGGTGAAGGCACAGCTGATGATGTGCGCAAGTTTATAACATCCCTGCCCCGAGCAGCCCTCAAAAGCTCAATTTCCACATTCCCCAAACCAGACAAGCAGAAATCGCTCGTCAGCTATTAAAGGGTATTGTTTTGATCCTGCTGGCATTCACTTCTTTTTAACAGTATCCAAAATTCCTGTGGTCAGTCCCCATTGCCTTTAGGCCAGCAACAGTGGTCCCACAGTGTCCCACAGTTACTCTATGTTCTTAGCTACCCACCTCATCGAGTCCAGGAAGATTCTTTATAAATGTCTAAAGATTCTCCCACAGGCCTCTTTTTGCAATATTATTTCTTTTCACTTTTCCTTTCCCAGCGCTTAACTCTGTCTTTCGTTCTCAGAATCCAATGTCAACCAGCCATCTCATCAGTCTGCTTCCCACATATCCAGAAGTCTCTGAGGCCAGGCCCGATGGCACAGAACACCTCCCAGGGCTTCCATCCCCACTTCCCATAGTTCTCAGAACAATCAAGGAATTTGGAAGTGTCTTCATTGGATATCAGTTCCCCTCCTCCCTGAAGATGTTCCCTGTTTCAGACCTCAATGGCCATTATTTACCACTGATATTAACATTTGTTACTGGCAACTTAGAACGTTTTTAGAAAACACAATAAAACCTGATATAATACAATGTCCTAGACACAAGAGAACAGAAATACAAAGACAGACATTTTATATTATTGGCATAACAAAGGCTGAGACGGAGCGGATGTTGCTAGAGCAGAGCTGTGGCACTGGAACAAAAGTGTTTACTGAATCTGAAGTGCACAGCCACCGCAGGCCACTGGCTGGCATGCCTTGTTTACATTAGTCATTCCCAGCCTGTCACTCTGTTTTAGCTTGGTGGTGTGGAGCAACCCAAAGGAGTAAACAAATAGAGGAATAACAAACCACCTCCACAGTAGTTCTAGAAAATACCATGTCATTAGCATGCATCCACACCTTAAACAGTCCAGGAATTTTCCATTCATAGATGAAGTACTTGAAAAGAATAGCATGGTGTTAATTGTTTATACCCTGTCCAGGCCATCGTAAGTTTTAAGCAAAAGTGGAACCAGACAAAAATATCAAACTTTTCAAGCTATTGCGATGCCATTAGTTTAACATTTTAAGAAACATTCAGGAAGAATTTCTTTTTTTTTTTTTTGAGACAGAGTCTCATTTTGTCAGCCTCACAAGAGTGCCCTGGCATTATCATAGCTCACAGAAACCTCAAATTTCTGGGCTCAAGCAATCCTCTCGCCTCAGCCTCTCGAGTAGGTAGGACTACAGGTGCCTGCCACAACACCTGGCTATTTTATAAAGACAGGGTCTCACTCTTGCTCAGGCTGGTCTCAAACTTGTGAGTTCAGGCAATCCACCTGCCTCAGACTCCCAGAGTGTTGGGATTGTAGGTGTGAGCCATCCCACCTGGCCAAGGAAGAATTACTAAATGATTTATTTTATTATCAAAGTATATCTTTTAAGTTTCTAGCTGCATTAAGCACCAGGCTTATGTTATCACAAATAAATCATGTGTCCCAATGACTGCCTTCTAGGAATTTAGAATCTCCAGCCAACCCACTGTGTAGACAGAAAGCTCCAAGATGCAGACATTGGCCCACTATAAAAATATCCAGGTAGGTAAAGTAAGTCAAATATTAAAGTATTTTAGTAAAGTAGGAAAAGTGGATCATTGAGATCCAGGTCAAAGACAATAACCTTAGAAGAATTTGCCTTGAGAATTGAAAAGCAGAAAAAGCAGCAGAACTTGGTCCTTCTTATTCTTCCTGCGGGGACTGGGGCAGGAGAGAGAGACAGGGATGTGCGCACTTTCCTCAAACAGGACCAAAGTTTCAGCAAAGGAAGTGGGGTTTCAAAAAACATTTTTTAAAAATGGTGTAAGAAAGGCATTTGGCTAGTCTGGGAAGAAAAGGATGTTCACTCAAAATTCACGTACTTCCTCAAAACCACTGGATACATTGAGGGATACAGAGGTGAATCAGAATAATGATTTGAGACCACACAAATGGAAACAGTCTCCAATACCCTAACTCCACACTGTTACATTACCCTTCTAACACATAGAGCTAATGTTCTTTAAGTTTCAACTCTATGCTGAGCATTTGTTAAGTATCATGGAATAAAATAAGAACATGGTCTCTGGGGCTTTCTAGCAGGATTAGTAATGACAATAGTTACCATTACTATACTATAGAGTAGACAGAGCTAAACGCCTTCAGGAGATAGAATGAAGTCTCTGACAGTACAAAGAGTTCTCATACTTAGCCAACCCAGATCCCATCTTCTCTAGACATTAGGGCTGTCACTTGTCATGCACTCTGTTCCTTTGGCATTTACCTCTTACTGCTTTGTATTAGTGTGGAGGGCAGTTCATGATACGTCTTATCTTCCTATCCAGATTCTCATACTTCTCAATAAGTCACTACCACCACCAGACTACTCTGCACAGGGCAGTGTGAAGTGTGCATGGTAGGTTCTTAACCAGTACTTGCTGGCAGGGACAGAGTTCCTTAACTTATAGTACTGCTGTTGCCAAGTTTTTCTGTCTACCTCCTAGTAGACTGTGACTGCATTGAGGGCAGGGACTGTGTCTTATAGAGTCTGGTACATAGTCAGTGTTCAAGAAAGGTGAGTAAATGTTTAGTGGGGAACTTTTTAAAAGTATCATAATGCCACTTTATGTAGGTAAAGAGATTTATAGTTTTTGAATTTCTCTAAACTATATGACCTTCTTTAATCCTCTCAACAGAACTGTGTGCTGCCACTGAGATGACCATCTACACAGATAATGGAACAATGCTCGCAGAAGGCTTGTCTTCCAGCCATTAAGACACAGAACTGGGACCTGCCAGGAGTGTCTGGCTCCACATCAAGTGCTCCTGCCACAGAAATCATTAAATCCCATGATGCAGTCACATGGTTTGGCCTTCGGCTCAAAGTCGTAGTCTGGTATCACAACACCACAGCTGTCAGGTGACATGCAAAGTTCCTTCTTTAGTGTCAATACCTGGGCAAAATGGCAGCCTCAGACCACTGATTCAAGCTCAGTTGATCTTGGTTGCATCAAATACCTGACCTTGGTTTCGATTATAGTCTGGAGCAGCATGAGCTACCTTTTGAAAAAAAAAATCAGAGGAAGTCAAAGTGATTCATATTAGGAAAGACGATTTTACATGATTCTGATGTCTTGATCCAGAAAGGAATCCAAGCCAAAACTGGATACCGTGGAATTTGTAAAGGTCAACAAATTGACACAGGCTTTTAAGATATCCATACTAATCGGCTCTCCAGGTTTTTACACACCACCAGTGAATTCCCAGATCCTTCTGCTATAACAAAGAAACTCTAGAATTTTCACCCAAATTCAAAACTCAGCCATTCTCACCCTTCTGCAGCCATCAGGAGACAAATGCTGCTTTTTAATGCGCTCCTTGTACTCGCCTTGTCTCCTGTCAGCAGCCAGAACTTAGGTTTTTTTATTGTTTTTTTTTTTTTTAAATCAGGAATAAGATTCAAAGAGCCTGCCCTGCAGCAATCCCATACTGCACTTCTTTGTCGGAATTCTAATGACAATTCTAAATACATAAGAGACCATCTCCAGCTGTAAACGTGAAGAGCTTCCGGGGCCTGTTGAGTTCCCTGACCCCAGACCTATTTTTATATTTTGATGTTGGGGACCATGCCTCATGACTTTCAGCACCCTCAAGTTATCCCCGGGGTTACAGAGCATGAGCTTAACCAGTCATAGCAAGACTTAAAACAGGGCAGCCAGGATCAAAGTGGCCAACAAACTAGTCCATTAGCCACCGGACCAGCCCCCGAGAGGACCGCGTTAAGCTGCATTGTGCGAGTGGCTAAATTCTTCTCATGAAAAACCCCACAATCAAGGCTTTATAAGTTGCATACATCTGAATAACTATTTTAACAGCTACCCTGGTTTTGTTACAAAATTCAAGCATGGCAGTTTAATGTTTTGATTGAACTGCAGAGAAAACAACCCAATCTGACTTTTTTTTTCCACTTCAAGCTGCCTAAGCCCCCAAGTCCAGTCTTCCTTGCTCTCCGGTTTCTTCAGGATGATATTAAAGGGACTTTCCCCTATTCAAACAGAAAGCATGGGTAAGAGAATGTTTTTTAAAACAAGAAAAGGGAAGGAAAAAAGCCCTGAAGAGTCTGGATTAAGAATAACTGAACACAGAGAGGTTTTGTCAATGAACTGACACTTCATTTTTCCTGCCATTGTCTCCCTCCCCCAAGAGCAGGAGACCAGCAACTGGGATGATCACATGAAGGCGGGAAAAACACAACTGTCAGGCTCTAAGGACAAAGCCTACTCTTAACAATGCCATTCCTTAAATCCAGACATTAGAGCCGAAGGAATGAGAAGAAAGCAGCTCACTCATGGATAGCTTACTGAGGATACTGCAGAAGATTATGCTAATCTTCACTTCATTGTCCTCTCAAAATGTTTTCATATCAAGCCTTTTATCTGGGGAAGAAGAGATGCCCAACCTCTCAACTCAGTAACAGGCAGCACTTTCTGTGTGGTTTCTGCGTAATTAACACCAGCACTAGACCTTTTCATTTGTGCTACTCAAGCTTAGGGCCTTTTGAGGGTGTCCACGGGGGAGCGGCCCTCACCCTTTGCCTGTGGCCCGGGAGCCCCAGCTTGTGCTTAGATCTGCATGCCATCTGTTAATGGCAGAGGGAACAAAACTTGAGCTAACTTTTCCTTGACTGCCAGAGAATGCAAGAGATCAAACCTACCAGCACGAGATGAGCAAATTATTACTTAAAAAAAAAAAAAATCTAACTCAGGAATTCAGGCCAACTGCCTTGTTTTCCGTATCAGATTTTTACCTCATTATGACTCGTTTTCATTTGAGACTTAAACGGCGATGAAAACCCTGGCTTAGGTGGTCACTTGAATGGACCAAAGGGAAACTTTTTCTTTTTCTTCTTTTCTGAAGGATTGAGCTTCAGCATCCACCTCATTTTATTTCAGGATTGTGTCCCAGATGAGCCACATACAAGCTCCTGGCTGCCCAGAGGCTGGAGGCGGCCCCCAGGGGAACTTGAGATTTAAGGCTGAATTTTCCTCTCTAATCGATTTCCCTGGCTTTTGCTGGCTCAGGTCAAACTCATATGAATATCATAAAAGCCAATCTTCATAATGATGAAAGTCATGTGAAAGCGTCAGAGGTTGTAGCCCATGATGCTTTTGTTTGTCATAACTATTGGTGTGAGAATTCAGTCATTAGGAGTTTCTCAACACCATTTGAAAGAAAAGATTAATTGTATACAAAGAACACATTTCCTTCAGAAGGATTCCACTACTCCAGAAGTGAAGAATTATGACCACGCTTGCCACTTTTTCTGTGAAAAACTATGATTAGACTGGCTGGGCAATTCGATTCTACCCAGAACCTAGTTTTAAGTCTGCTGCAAACTAATTCTATAATCTTAAAGGGGGGTGGAGGGATGGGAATCAGGTGACGTCAGATCCTTCATTGCTATCTGTATAACGGGGTCACGTGACATCATATGCTCCCAAACCAAAGCCCTAAAAATCTAAATTTATGGATTTGTCTAATCCAAATAAATTTACTATTCTTGAATTATTTGTATTTATTTTGTAGCCTATTGGAAACCAAACTCATGGGTAAAAATCTCTCAAATCTTTCAAAGTATGGGTACCATAAGAGATGGAATGATAAAAAGATGTCTCAACTGATAAAAAATCTGGGAACCACAAAACCAGATGGTCTTTGAAGGGCCTCTTGAAGTTGACCAGTAGTGGTAGTTCATGCCTATAAGCCATGAGCCAGGAGCCACTTTGGGAGGCCAAGGCAGGTGGATCACTTGAGCTCAGAAGTTCAAGACCAACCTAAGCAAGAGTGAGACCCTTTCTCTTCTAAAGAAAATATAGGCGGATGTTGTGGCAGGCATCTGTAGTCCCAGCTACTCAGGAGGTTAAGGTAAGAGGATCACTTGAGCCCAAGAGTTTGAGGCTACTGTGAGCTATGATGATGCCATGACACTCTACACCCCCCCAAAAAAAATTCTCTTTAAGTTTTATTATTCTCTCATGTAGTTGGAGTCCCGTCTTGGATGAGGTGGTCTTCCTGGAAGGAAGCTCATGATTTGCAGCCCTGTATGAGGTTAGTGTGTACTGTTCCACAATGCTGTGTTCTTAATGAATTTTAGTGAATTAACTCAAACAAATGAGTTAGAAGGATGCCAATTAATCGGCAAAAGAGTAGTATAAACCAGCACTGTTGGCCTCCAAAACATAACTACAAGCTCTGATGAGTTGAAAAATGCCAGTGTCCTTAAGTAATTCCTGTTCAGTGGAATGAGCCTGCTTTAAGGCAGCAGTGACGCACCTTGCCGGCATTAGGTTAATGTCTACGTGACCCTAATGGCAACGATGGCACTAATTTGATGCCAGAAGGCTTCCTTTCTCACATGGGACATGTACTGGTGATGCCAAATGTTCTATCTTTTAAAAATTGGACTTTTCCAACTTTTTGTTTATTGAACTGTAACGAAGGAGGATCGCTATGTAATGCCATCATGGATTTCTATTAAAAGGAATTAGAGGAAAATTAGGTGAAAGAAGAAAAAAGGAAAGGCAGTAAGAAATATATCGAATTCCCTCCAAATGCTGGCAAATTCGGCAATTTGTATCCTGAACTTCAGAAACTCACAAATTCAACATGTACTTATAATACATCTTTCTTTGTAATTACATCGTAAGCAAGAATATAATTTTTTAATTCTCTCAACCCTAGATAAATCCCATAGAAGATTTTCTTTTGAGGTTTTCTCTCTAGACAGTTGAGATGATGACAGAGGACTAAAGAAAAGTATTGCTGTACCATTTATTTTTATGGGAAAAAAATATATGCATGCACAGTATAGCACGTATATATATCTGGTTTTCTATAGTATCTAACCTTGTAACTTGCCAAGAAAATATAGTCATCATATGTATCATTTATATATCAGACTTTTTACAGTATCTAAAATTTAACTTGCCAGTGCTCTCATGAATTAAAAAGACATTATCTGATCATCTAAATTTACCAAAGCAAACGTGTTAAGCCCCTGCAGTGTAAGAGACGCGATCCTCTAAAGTTAGAATACTCTTTTGCAGCTAAAGCATTTAAATGCAAGAGACTCTTCATCCAGCAACCACAAACTTGGGTGAAATTAAACTATTCCAGAGCAGTTCAGTCTTGGAAAAATGGCATAGCTGTGAAAGCACCATTTACTGACTCCCGAGAGTTTTTCTTAGTATAAGCTGTTTAGATCACATGAAATCTGCAATACACTGTTAGATCTTTACAAATTTCATGAAATCTTTTTCGGATATCCAAAAAATCCTGAACTGCTTGAATCTATTGTATCCCAGCACTGGGGACTGACCCATAATCTCTTTCCCAGCCAGGAGACCAAATCTGTACCCAACCTTGTCACTGATTCCAGCAGCTGCTTAAATTCACCAGAGGGGATGGCAGCAATCCTACTTCTGAAAGAACCCCACAAGGGCTTACGTTCACGGTGCCTTGAAGAGAGCCTGAAAGGAAGGTCAAAGGTGAAGGAAAGATAAAGTGCCAGACAAGGAGATCAGTAACGGAGGGTCTTCTGGACGAAATCCTCCTGTCTGATTCTTTGGGAGGCAAGCGTCACAACTTCATTTCAAAAAAGCCTCGGTGCTGTTGGTGTTTGTGTGTGCGTGTGTGTCAGTGGATTTCTGTGTGTGTTCGCAATGTGGGTTGGTTTTGTTTTTAGGTCGGATCACTGTGCATCTAAAAGCCTTATTCAGTGGTCCTTGTCCCCAGTACTTTGTCTTACACAGGCCGCATTACTCTTGTAAACAGAGGCTGCATCAAAGTGAGAGCAGAGAGAGTCACATCAGTGGATTAAGGTCTTCTGCATGAGAAAGTAGCTACCTAGGGGGGGATAAACTTAATATGTGAAAGAATGTTATTGAGAGGAATAAAGTCCCAAAACTCTGTCATTCTCTTCGTAATGTCCTAATCTAATGCCTGACACTGGGGGCCTTAGGCCAGGGTTAGCGTTAATCAATGAAATACCCATCTGTGTCCCCTGTCCTTATCGCTATTTAAAACTAGCCTAAACTCAATTATTGTCCCTTAGAGACCAAGATGGGATATTAAGTTGATTGAAAGGAATTGTGTCCCACAAAGAAATCCCAGTTTTAAGATGCAGAGGTGTCCACATCGCTAACTAAATTTCAGCTAAACAGAGATTAAATGCTAATTCTTAGGACGTGAAAAAGTTCCATAGAGGACATCTGGTTAAAAACCCTTATTTGAAAGCAGCTAAATTCTGGCAAATAGGTAAAACCATCCAGGACATGTTATATTCTTTAGAAAAAAAATAGATTGTTTTGGTCTCCTGTATCATTTAGAATGCGATAAATATGCAATAAGTTCAAACAAGAATTCAGATTTTAAGCTAAACACAAGATCAATATTCTCGAATTCATAATAATTGCTCCAATCATGATGACAGTTAGAAGGATATATAATTTATTCCAAACTGCCTAGACGTGATTAAATGTAAAAAGTTTTTTCTTTTAAGTAGCAGGTGGAAAGGCCTAATCTTATTGCTCAGACATATTCATAATTTCCTTATTCATACGAGGGCATAAAATGACAGCCTTTTCCATTTTTATTCTTCTCTACTTTGCTCTTTGCCCAAGTTTATGACAGATTGCAAAAGACAGCCAATTCTCCAAAACCAGGTTTCGGGGCCTGGTCACTTAATACGTATTAAAAATCTCTGAGAGGTTTTGAAATAAATATATAGAAAAACAGCTCCTCACCGTGTACAAAAATCAGTCTAAAACTGTGTATATATGTTTTTATCATACTTCTTGAACCTACATAGATGTTTAAAAGCAAATAGATTTATATGACACTATTTCGTAAGTTAATAACAAAGTTATAGTTAAGAAGCTTTTTTCTGGTAAATCTACTCACAATGCAAGTATCTTACAATTATAACCCTACGCATATATGCCTACTAGGAAAAGACTACAAAGGAGTATTTCAAGAATAAAATCTGATTCTTCGTCTTTAAAAATCTATCATATACACAATACAGGTTTTATATAAAATATGTTGCCTTCTTCTAAAATGGTGGTGAAATACACATATCCTAAAGTTTACCATCCGAACCCTTTTTAAGTGTACAGATCAGTACTGCTAAGTATATTCATGGCGTTGCTCAAAAATGTTCAGAACTCTTGGCACCTTGTGAAACTAAAACTCAACACCCATTGAACAATTTTCTTTTTCCCTCTCCACCCAGTCTCTGACAACTATCATTGGACTTTCTGTCTGTGAATGACGCCCCTCTGTACCGCACATGGATGGGATTGTGTGTCCTATCAGTCCTTCTGTGACCGGACTATTGCACTTAGCATACTGACCTCAAAGTTCAACCCTTGTTGTAACGAGATTCCTTCCTTTTGAAGGCTAATCATATTCCCTTGTCTGCATACACCACATTTTGCTTCGCCATTTATCTGTCAGTGGACCTTGGTCCTTCCACCTTTTGGTTACTATGAATAATGCTAGTGCTGTATTTTCCGTTTGTTTGAGAGTGGCCATCTTACTGGGTGGGAGACGCTGTCTGACTGTGGTTTTGATTTGCTGAGCATCTTTCCACGTGCTTGTAGGTCGCCTCTATAATTTCTTCAGGGAAATGTCTCTTCAAATCCTTCGACAATTTAAAAAAAAATTTTATTGAGGCTCGCTGCCTGTGCTCAGTGGTTAAGGTGCTGGCCACATATACCAAGGCTAGCAGGTTCGAATCCAGCCTGGGGCCTACTAAACAACAATGACAACTGCAACCAAAAAATAGCCGGGTGTCGTGGCAGGCACCTATAGTCCCAGCTACTTGGGAGGCTGAGGTAAGAGAATCACTTAAGCCCAAGAGTTGGAAGTTGCTGTGAGCTGTGATGCCGCAGCACTCTGCTGAGGGTGACATAGTGAGACTCTGTCTCAAAAAAAAGAAAAAAGATGTATATATTTTTGAGGTACATGTGGTAATTTAATATATTCATATAATTTGTAAATCAGTATAATTGGGATATCCATCACCGTAAATACGACCGAATTCTTACTCCTTATTGGAATCTCAGCCCTATTCGTACTACATAATACCAATTACTAATACTAATTAAAATGGGAATGATTGCAGCATGAGAATAGCCTGCCTGACAAGTCTGTGCGACAGAATAGATGACCCAGAAATGTAGCATATGAATATGTAATCCACGATGAAGAGAGAGCGGAAGTTGGTAAACAGCGTTACCCAATAAGAAAAGAAGCCAGTTTATCCTTTCCTAATATCTTATCTTAATGACAAGATAATACTATCTTATACCTTAAATTCTCGGGGAATAAAAAAAGTGTTGAGTTGCTTTTAAAAATTATTATATCAAGAGCTAGAGGAAAATACAGAGTATAAAGTACCAGTGTTACAAAAAGAGAACGTCCCAAGCTTAAAACGATGAAAGAAGTCACAAAGTAAAAACTGTTTCATCTCAGCACCCGTAGCTTAAGTGGCGAGGGTGCCAACCACATACACGGGAGTTGGAGGGTTCAAATCCAGCCCAGGCCTGCCAAACAACAATGACAATTACAACCAAAAAATAGCTGGGCATTGTGGCGGGCACCTGTAGTCCCAGCTACTTGGGAGGCTGAGGCAAGAGAATCACTTAGGCCTAAGAGTTTGAGGTTGCTGTGAGCTGTGATGCCACAGCACTCTACTGAGGGTGACGTAGTAAGACTCTGTCTCAAAAAATAAAAATAAGCAGTAACTTTTTGATTTAACAGTACATAAACTATCTGATTTAATTACATGTGAATTATTTAAAAGAATTAAAATTGAGAGGCAATTTCTAGCAAACTAAGAAAAATATTTATAGCAAGTATTTTATATAAAGGGCTAATACCTTATTCATAGATGTGAAAAAAACTTTAACTTTCTATTGCAGACCGGGAGAAAACTTTTCAGATCTCTCATCATAACCAGTTTGATGGGCTCCAGAAGACATGTCTAGGCTGTTACTGAGCTGAGGGTGGAGAGAGGACGAATTCAGGTAAGGACGACAAACATCCTGGGCACAGCCAGGAGGATCCGTGTGTTGGCACATTTTACCTTCACCCCAAATTCACCTACTTCGTACAAGTAGGGCCCAGAAAGGACTGATGATGATAATGCATATCTTGATGATGTAAAGTCAACATAACATGGCCAGATTTGCAAATTTCCAGGTAACTGTCTTCAATCACCGACATTACTCTAGATGGCAAAATGAAACAAAACGCGTGGCTAAACCCAGAAGCCAAGTTCTTCCTACGTAATTCTATTATTTCCAGACACTTATGCAATGTGATTCTAAGAGATGGTTCCATTACACTGAACGTGCATACCATTTAAAAAGTGGTATTGCCACTTCAGTCTTCATCAGCACTTTTGTTGGGCAATGAGTCCCACTGCATCACCACAATCATCATTCTTCATATGAGTCCAAAATGTTACATTCTTTTTTTGAAGTGAAATACATCATCTAAAATGAAAGGCACAGTCATGGAGATTCAAGGAGTTTATTGAAGGTTTGGCGATCGAGGATCAAGAATTCAGAGTGGCAACACACAAATCGTTTGGTTTCACGCAGTTTTAATTAAGTAACAGGAAACCAAGATAAAAGAGCCCCTTAAGAAGAAAAATTCTGAAATCTAAAAGTATAAGTTTTTGATAATTTTTTTAGGCTGCCAAAGATGAAAATGATATTGAAAAATTTCACGATTTTTTGAGGTGACAGCAGATTAAGGCCAAAAAAGAATTTTTCTTTGCACACTGTCCATCACCTTAACCATTCTGACAGCTCTGTTTATCTCTTACTGTGTGCCAGGTACTGCATAAGCCCTTTTTATACCATATCTCATTTAATCCTCACAACAGCTCGGCCCAGTAAGTACCCTTATTCTCATCACATAGAAGAAGAAACTAGGCTCAGAGGGATTAGGTCAGACCAGGTAGCCAGTGATAAATAAAGACTTTACACCAAGGGGAGGCTGCATCAGAGTCTTGGGGAAATCAAATTTTCAGAGAATTACGTGTAATGAATTAATTCTCCAGCACGTTCAGGCTCTTTCAAATATTTACAAAAAAGAAGCTTCTGGTCTTTAATTCAGGAGTATGGGTAAAGAATGGTTTTGATGTTTGACATTCAAGAATTCAATTGTTGTGTTGAAAAAAATTAAAGTTGTAGGAAATAACGAAACAAAACAGCATTTCAACCATTATTTCCCTAAATCTAATAGGGAATCGAATTGGATTATGTGAAATAACAAATTCTTTCCCTAAATAATTGTTAACAAATAACAATTATTTCCCTAAATGTAATAGGGAATCTGATTAGATCATATGAAATAACAAAACAAAACATCATTTCAACCCTAAATCTAATAGGGAATCGAATAATGCGATAGCAGGGAGAATGTATAAATCACACTTAAAATAAGAATTTCACATACAAACCCTTGAAAATATAAAGAATCAAAAGTAAGTTGTTGATTTTTTTTAGTTCAACTTTTACCTAGTATCCTATCAAGTCAACTAACTCATCATTGACATCTTGGGTGGATATAATGTGTGAAAGCTTTGACTTTGTCTGATCTCACAAACTGACTTTCTCAGATAATGGCTCTGTGGGTTAGATGCTCAATAGTCCATATGTTTTCAATAGTCAAAAACATTTATCCTCTGCTAGCCACTTTTAATTTTAGTTAATGCTAACTAGTACTTAGCGAGTTAGGGTAGCAATCAGCAGCTAATAGACAGGGGAATTTTTTCAGGAGTTGGAATACAAAGAAAGAGAGACTGAAAACCAGACTTAGAAATTTGCCCCAACAACTTTGCCCTCAAAGTTTTAGGAAATTCAACCCAGTCTTCTCAACCCCCTGAGTGAAATGAAATTTCTCATTCATAGCCACTCAAGTGGTCAGGAAAAGAAAATAGGAAATACTCCGGGGTGCTGCTATAAATACACAAAATTATAACTTCAACCAACTTAACCACAATCCCTGAGAACAGTACATAATGGCATGATCCTATTTATACATAACAAATAGGGAAATGGCCTTTGTGAAACCCAGTTATTCAAGCACAGCTCATCTGAGGGCATAGCGCCCTGTGTCAGCACCAGAGAGAGAAATGGCTCTGAAGTCAAGAGCATCTGAAATAGCCTCCAAATGTCAAATGGAAAAAAACGAAAGAAAATGATTGTTATCTTTCAGGGACTGAAGTGGGAGCTGAAGTGCTCTCCCTCAATTAGGCAAAGTGTGGTACAGCTGATTAACCTGAACGTTACCTTGGTAACCCAAGCATTACACTGTAAATGAAATGTGTTCCGTGGTAGGTACCTTTCAGCAGACAAGGGCCACACAAGCATTCTGAGCAAGAGTCTTAAATCTTGGGTTTCTAGCACTTTAATCATTCATGAAATAACAGTCCTTTTGACAAGAGGCGAGCATGGCGACTAGTTATTAAATAAGCAGTAACAGACCATCTGTGTTAGTGTATCCATGAGACAGCCAAAGCTTTGACTCCAGGCTTGATAATTGTAACACGGCGCCTATGGACGGGTGATTGTGATATTGACTGACATATATAAAGCAGAGTCTGCTAAAATGCCTGTGATTGTTCAGTAAGCACCTATTTTATAAAAGGCGATGTTACTGCAATAAATCAGAAAAAGCATTGCTTTCCTTTTTTTAAAATCCTCCATACAATGGAATAAACAACACTGATATTTGATGCGGTGACATTCTTTTTCTCTATGTTACGCATCTCTCAAATAAGTTCCATAGAACAGGTATTAATAAAATATAAATCCCGCACAGTGTGTGTGTGTGTGTGTGTGTGTGTGTGTGTATGTCTGTGGAGCATGCTACAAGAGTTTCTCTATACTAGAACCAGTATTATATAAAAATGACAATAATTAGGTCCTGAGCCCCATTCCTTTATCATACTTGCTATTGAATTCTGAAAGCCTCTCTTGGCCTTTCAGGGTGGCTGGGAGCACTGATAAACATTTGAAACCTAAATGAAGCTTTTAAAGTGCCCAAAACTGCCTCCAGGACATGCTTGTGACCATCATCTTGAACTTGAGTCTAAAGAGTAACGTCCTAGGGCCATACTTAGAGCTTTAAAGACACTTTTTAAAATTGATGGTGAGTCTTTTAAAACTTGTGATCAGGTGTGGAGGAAGAGGGCAGCCATCCATTCCTCTTTGTGGCTGTGCTTTTGCCAAGGGACACTCCTTCCAAAGATCTCAATGTCTTTAATTCTGTGAGATGGATAAAGACAGACAGAGAGACAGACAGAGACCCCAATTCCCTTCTCTCTTTAGAACTTTTATTCATTTAACTCTTAATCATGTATTACCCTAAGGCTGTTTTTCTCAAAGTATATTCTAGAGAATACTCCATGAGACATTTACAGGACATCTTCATCAAAAGGGTTCAGGGCCAAATAAAATACTGGTTTAAACAAAGTTTAGCATGTTTCTTTACTAAGGACTTTTTGGAACCTTTGGTATTGAAATTCACTGGACTTCTTCCTAACTCCAGATACCCAGTGGATGATAAAACAGCCATGTTCCCTGTCAAAGAGGACGAGCTTCCAGACAGCCCACTAGAATGTGTGCATTAAAATGTCATCTTGCATTTCATTTGGCACTGTGTTTTCCAAAGCCCTTTGATAGCCTTTGTACAACAGACTTAGGATGTAGTGCAGGCGTCCTCAAACTATGGCCGGCGGCCAGCCTAGGACATTTATCTAGCCCACCAGGTGTTTTTGCCACTGCTGCCTGTCCTGCTTAGCCGCTGACTCGTCCTGGGGCCTGCAGTCCAGCCCTCCAATGGTCTGAGGGACAGTGAACTGGCCCCCTGTTTAAAAAGTTTGAGGACCCCTGATGTAGTGGCAATGAATATCCCCAGTTATATCCACAAATAAACTAGGGTTCCTTATCTAGATTAATGCTGTCACTATCTGGGTAGTATAGACCTGCGAACTGATAGATAGTCTCTCTCTTTCTTACCTTTCGAAGCTGCTTGTTACCTAATTCTCTTTGTTTAATACCCATACTTACACCTGAGTCCTAGTTTATACGTAGGTCTCTACGAAAGTTTTGAGACAGGTTGTGCTGTTGTCTATCATTTCCTTTCCAAGAAACACCATACAGCATCCTTTCTGATTCACTTTGCTCAGCGGGTTGGTGTTGCTGAGAGGGCTTCCCTTGTTTCCATCCACACAGACTTTCTGTTTCTTGATTTTAGTGTATCTCAAAACTCTCATAATGATCCACATACCAGTTCTTCTCCCTAAACTAGTACTATCACTTCTCAACCAGTCCCTCTGTCTCCAGGACTTAATCTCCCCAAACTCACACACACATACACATACACACACACCCCTACTCTTATACACAGCAATCCAAGATATCCCACATCCCAGAGTTTTCTTAGCTTCTTACTTTGGAATGCAGAGACCTCCCCAATTTGACTCTAAAAATTAGTGTTTCCAGTCTCATCTCAAGACAGCCCTCTCAGCCCCTCCACTGGCTTTTACTTAGCTAACTTTCAGCAATACCAGCCTACATAAGAACCGCAAACTTGCTGGGGACAGCTTTTGTCCCACCCATGCCAAATAAAATACCACCCCCTTTTCCAACTTAAATCCTGCACCTTCCACGAAGTCTCTCCTCACGCTCAGATTCAGAATCTCCTTCCTGCCCTGCACCCCCACAGCACTTTGTGTTTCCTGCGTGGCATTTGTCACAGTCACCCCTGTACAGGTTCAAAGCCTTTTATGTATTTGTCAGCCTCACCCCCTGCCTTGTGAGACTCTGAGAAACAGATTGTGTCTTTTCATATCGCCAGATCTTGTACCCCACACACAGTAGGCACGCATTACGCGTTTGCCGAGTGGACCGGAATCAAGTTAGACTGGAAAGGCTCTGGTTCAAAAGGGGACCCATAACGGGGTGTAAGCTGTCATTATTCGAATGAAAATAGCTTCTACAAGGCTGACCAGACACATTCGGATAAATTCCAGTGCTGGAGAGGGAGTAGTAAGACATTCCAGGTGCACTTAAAAAAATAAAACCACTCCTTAAAGAGTTAATGTGCCAATATCCACAGAACAGCTGCTGTTAGTGCCCAGGTACGGAAGGGACGTGTCAACAATCGATCGAAACGTAACCAGTTTTTAACCCCTCGGACCTATAGTGATGTGTTGCCCACTAAGCTCATTGTTTCCTGTTTTAATCCCCCGTGAGCTGAGATAGTGGACCTGATCCTTCCCTTATGAAAGATTCTACATATACATCAAGGCAGAGATAGATAATCCCCCCTCCAACAATCTCTCTCTCCTCCTTTTCATGAATAAAAATCTCCCCTGGAGTTTCACCTAGGCATATAATTGCCCAGTTAGTGACTATATTTTACCGCATTCCAATAAAGTAAGAGTGACCTTGAAGTTAATTTTGGCCAGTAAGTAATTTGTGCAACTGCTGGGTCATGCCCTTCCAGGAAACTGGTTACCATCCATGTCTTCTTTTCTGCTCCCTGTGAGACAAGACCCTGGTATAATGATAGTGAACCTGCCATGGAGGTGAGGTCAACAGCCTGGGGGACAGTGGCATAGCATAACGGAAAGAATCCAGGCGTTGGGACGACCGAGTGGGACAAAGCTACCCTGAAGCAGCTGCCAGCTCACACTTTCAAAGGAGAGAAATAATTCTGCTATTTTGTTTAAGCATTCATTATCTCAGTCTACAATGAAACATCCTAACCACTATCTGACCTAACAAATCTCCTTCCATGCATCCATGGCACCGTAAAACCACCTGCCCCAAAGTAACATCTGTCACCGGGAAGGGTACAAGTAGGGGTCTATTTGCCAGATTTGTCCTTTTTCCTCAAAAAAGAAGACAGAGCCCGAGAGAAAGGAGCATACAACAGGTATATTTTGATGCTAAAAGGAAAAAGTGGAAAAGCCAGCAGAATAATTCCTAAAAGAAGTCACTCTGTACAGCACTATTCTGTCAAAAAAAAAGATAGAGAAGCAGCCGAGTATGGGGGCTCACACTTGTAACTCTAGCACTGTGGGAGGCCAAGGCAGGTGGATTGCCTGAGCTCACAGTTTCGAGACCAGCCTGAGCAAAAGTGAGACCTCGTCTCTAAAAATGGTTGTTGTGGCTGGTGCCTATAGTTCTAGCTACTTGGGCAGCTGGGGCAAGAGAATCACTTGAGCCCAAGAGCCTGAAGTATCTGTGAGCTATAACACCACGGCACTCTACCAAGGGTGACAATGTAAGACTCTGGCAGAAAAAAAAAAAGATACAGAAAAAAAGAAACAGCAACAAGGGTGGAAAAATCAGAAGCAAAGTGACCCATCGCAGAGTTTCATCAAACAGGCGATCACGCAGTTGTTTGCCATAAGGAGCGTCCCCTAAGGGACAAGGGTCCTAAGGTGCTCTTATGTCTTCTGGTGCATTATGAGAAAGCAGATGTTTTTCAAATAGAATATAGAATAAATAAATGAGTAAACAATGGATAATAGCTATTCAATCTCCCATCTCAATACTTGATTTTCTATTAATCATGCATCCATCATAATTATTGCAACAGAAGCTTTAAGAATAACTACTGAATAATGTTGAATTCGCTACACTCCTGGGTAGCCATGAAATCCTCAAGTGTCTACCTGACAGAGTGACATCAGGAAGCAACAGGGAGCAGCCAGAGAAGCAGGTAGCAGATGCCAAAATTAGGAGGCAGTTTACACTCTTCCAGACGAAGAACTGTAAAAGGGGTGATGGATTGCAGCACAGAGAGAAACCTTTAACTAGGTTTTACTCGGCATGGCATCAGCTGGCTGTGTTCTGCAAAGCACAAAAAAAGTGTCTGTATGCTGAGATGTCAGCTTGTAAAAGTGTCAGTCTCTAAAATAAATCAAGTAGCAAATGAAAAACATATAAATAACTATACTGGATGCCAGCAACTCTAAGTAAGAGAAAAGCCATTTTAAAGGAATTTTCTTTGTTCACGACACAGTGAGTTGGTCTTAGTGGGAAGGTTTTCTAGATTAGTAAAGGAAGTTTTCTGGTTTTATGTGAAGTAGATGGTAGTCTCAGTAGATGGTGGAAAGAGTACTGATGAGAAAGGCCAACCTCCGGGCTCTGTGGTTGTGACACAACCTGTATCTCTGGGGACTTTTTCCCCTCTAACTTTCAGGTTCCCCTTCAGACAATGGAAACTGAGAAGCTATTTTTCTTTCCTTTCCTTTGCTGCCCCTCACGTGCTCACATAGTTTAAAAACCTGACAACGACACCACCATCATGTGCTCAGATGCGGGTGGAGGAGGCATAGGCCCAAACTGTTATGCAGAGAATAAAGTGTATGACTTCAGAGAAGCTCGGAGGAGTCCGCCACCCCACAAATGTAGCCGGCCCCTTGCTGGATGGTGCTAACATGGGTCAAAACCTTACATTCTGTAGCATAAAGGAACATGGCACAGATGGGAATGGGCGGCAGGATGGAGCAGACGGCACCAGCAGCTATAGGGTCAAGAGATTCAGGTTCAAATCCTAGTTTCACCCTTTGTTAAGTGTGGGATTGGAATAAGTACCAGTTTCCTCGTCTGTAAACCGAGGCAGGGTGGGAATAGAATATCTATTGGTCAGCTGAGAGAAGTAACTGATAGAAACAGGTCGTCTATTGCACAGATAAGAAATTTTTATTTTAGCTCAGCACCTGTGGCTCAAGCAGCTAAGGCACCAGCCACATACACCTAAGGTGGCGGGTTCGAATCCCCAGCCCAGACCCGCCAAACAACAATGATGGCTGCAACCAAAAAATAGCCAGGCGTTGTGGCCAGCGCCTGTGGTCCCAGCTACTTGGGAGGCAGAGGCAGGAGACTCGCTTGAGCCCAGGAGTTGGAGGTTGCTGTGAGCTGGGATGCCATGGCACTCTACCCAGGGGGGATAGCTTGAGGCTCTGTCTCAAAGGAAAAAAAAAAAAGAAATTTTTATTTCAAGCATGGGCAGAGACTCAAGATGGAAGTCTGCCAGGTGCAGGCAGAGGAGAGGAGAAAATCTTACCTTGCTTGCAGGGTCAGAAGAGCTTTATTTATGTCCTACTGTGCCATTCGACCTCTGGCATCCTGCTCGCAGGGGTTGGAGCCCTTTGGAGTCCTCCATAGTCAATCACAAGACTTAATCGACTTTTACTTAGAAGTGAGTCTCCTTACATTGGGCCTCAACTTTTGCCTGTCTTTCTATCCAGTTGATGACTTCAGCTGCGAGGCACTTTCGAAAACTCCACAGCCGCCACATTTTAACGGGTGAGGATAGAGGATCGAGAATTGAAAACATTTATCTCCCATCTTCCCTTCTTCACTCTCCTCAAGGATTCCCGTTCGCCATCAGTCCTGCAGGTGCCCACGTTACATAAGGCCCACGGAAATATTCGTTTCAATACACGAGGCGATTTCCTCCTCGGCTGATTTAAATCCTGGATTTTCATCTGCATTTGGATGAAGCATTTAGAGTTAAATTAGTTCTCTGGCTATTTCTGAAAGACTTACCTCTGTTTATACTCTCGTCTTTATTCAAAAATATACACTTCTTTAAAATTATCACCTCCAGTGATCTGATCTGATTCTGTCAAATGGCTTCTATTATAGTTTCCCTTCAAGATCCCTTAATTATGACTCTCTTTTCTTCCTTATTCTACTAAACTATGAATCCAAACAATTGTAATTAGGAAGCTTGCTAGGTTGGGGTAGTTGAGTGGGCTCTCAGGCCACCTGCTGCATCTAAAGTCACCACGTAATGGTGAGTATTTGGGCTGGCTCAGGCCAACAGTTTCCTCAGTAACATCCCTAATTTCCTACCAGATTAATGTCTTCTTTCCCACACATATAGATTTTCTGTCATGTAAATGTTCTTTCACTAGTATTGCCTCTCTCGCGCTATCACTGAGCAATTCTCTACAGGTAACAAGAGTCCAATGTATTATGCATGTCCTAGTGCTCTAATAAATAAAAGGATTAGCTTGTTTACAGCTGCCAGTGTGGTCCTGCTAATTTGACATTTCATCTGGCTATGTTTGACTGCAGAGACTAAAAATGAAGGCTGTCTTCATTTTTTATTTTTCCAGAAACATAAAATGAGCAGGCTAATTGCACAACCATCCAACTTTGGTACTTGAAATGAAAAATATGAATGTATATCTTTACTTTTCCTTCTCAGTCCCTCTTAACATCGTTGTTGGGTTTTTTTTGGTTTGTTTATTTGTTTGGCTGAACAAGATCTTGGTTAGTTATATGATTATTTATTCTCGTGACTCTTACAACTTGCAGACGAGTCCTTTACTTGGAAAAAAAATAAGATAACATGTATAGTCCCTAAATGATGATTTCAGAAACAAAGGTTCGATCCTAATAGTCACAACCTTAACAGCTCCTGAAAGAGAGCTCCTTTTCCTGGACCTTCTAGAAAGCAAACACTACTTAAGCTCTCTTCAAATTATACTTCATAAACTTGGCAATATTATGATACCCAATTTTTTTTTTTTTTTTTTTGCAGTTTTTGGCCGGGGCTGGGTTTGAATCTGTTATATGGGGCCGGTGCCTTACTGCTTTGAGCCATAGGCGCCAACCCATGATACCCATTCTTTTTTTTTTTTTTTTTTTGAGACAGAGCCTCAAGCTGTCCCCCTGGGTAGAGCGCCATGGCATCACAGCTCACAGCAACCTCCAACTCCTGGGCTCAAGCGAGTCTCCTGCCTCAGCCTCCCAAGTAGCTGGGACCACAGGCGTCTGCCACAATGCCCAGCTATTTTTTGGTTGCAGCCGTCATTTGGCGGGCCCAGGCTGGATTTGAACCTGCTACCTTAGGTGTATGTGACTGGTGCCTTAGACACTTGAGCCACAGGCGCCAAGCCATGATACCCATTCTTAAAACCTCCAGTAAACTTCTTGTTATAGTTTAATTCAAACATGAAGTTTATTCTTACATATTCTAATTTCTCAAATAATTTCCTTCATATTTTTTCTTCATCAGTTGTCCTTTTTCTCTAACCTTTGAAAAAGCTTTCCTGGGCTTTCTTATGTTATTACATCTACAACTACCTTCTTCTCTTCATACAAAGACTTCTTTACACTTGTCTTTTAAGATCTTTTCAGAACTTCTAACAAAAACCCCCAAACATGAGCAAAGAACAAGCATCCACCTGCAACAAAAATAAATGACCTTCATGTGCCTAGATCTTTGAACTAGGGCTGTAGCCAGTGGGAACAGAAAAGAGGAGATAAAACAAATTAGTTAAAATTCAATCCACCAATAAAAACCTAAGGGTTAACCCGTGGAGACACTTACGACACAGAACTATCAGGACATTGCTTTCATGGCTCATGGGCCCACGGTATTTTCTGGAAGGCAGAGGCGCCAAGAGAAGCCAGCATTTGTACCCTTTTAAAATGTTTTCCATTGGGCAAGAAACTTGCAAAATGAATTTTTCTGAAACATTTCAAGGAAAAAGTAGAAAATAAATGTTACATCTTTTCTACAAGCCATCTGACACATGGGGCACTGCAAACTGGGTGAAGTGAGATGGAAGAGAAGGATAAGTGTCCAGTTGCTCGTATCTGATACATGTTAAAAGGGCAGATATTTATTGAATGCTGATTGTGCACCAAACAGAAGGCCAAGGGCTTTAATGGTCCTCGCTTATCCTTAAAACAATCCACCCTGTGAAACAGATACTGCTTTCTCCTCATTTTACAAATGGGAAGACTAAGACAGTAATGAAAGTGGAACCCAAATCTAAACCCAAGTCCAGACACTCCAGCACCCAAGGTCTTAACCACTCCTTAAAAATGAAAGACTCTAAGATTTGAAGTTCACATCCGCAGTATTTATTACGATTCCATCCTAGTTTCCAGGCAGTATTCATCACACTAACAGATCCCCAATCTTTCAGCCTGCGCTGGAACTCAGTGAATAGTCTACAAATTCCAGAATAATGATGACGTCTTCCTCCTGGAACTGCCAAAGCAAGTCCAGCAAAAGCCCCATAAGCATAAGCCCAGCTAGGAATATTACGTCATCAAACAAATCCAACACCAAGCCTGACTCTCATGTTTTGCCAGCCAGGTGGCCATGTACATATGGCAGCCCTGCTCCCTAGCAGGAGTAACATAGGGGGAAACAACCCGAGTGATGAAAAACAGCAGGCATTTAAATACTTCCACTCAGACAGCAGGTAGCTTGTTACCTGAAATGCCCAGGATCCATCATTTGGCAAGGAGAGCATGAATGCCAGACGCTGATTTCAGAAACGCAGCGGGAGAATACCACTGTGTACAAAGTCATGGTGGAGAGAGATGTTTTCTGTTTCAGATCTGAGGAATCTATATACCCTATATCCTTCTTCCTTCTTATCTTATACTGTCCTCATAACAATGAGCTCCGAACTTTCTCAAGAAAAATGCTCAGGTCCAGATCCTCCCCCTGACCCGCCCTCTCTTATCACTTTGGAGAGCAAAGATGTAAGGGAGTCCAGCATCATGATGCACTGACATTCCATAGGGCTGTTGGAAAGCCCTGACCAGCTCCCCAAGGGACTGAAGGAAAGCATTGCTGTGTGTGACAATCTACCTGATAATCAAGACATGTTGATTATCAAGGATCTTAACCTGTCTAAGAAATGCCACAGCTCAGTTGTTTAATCTCTTCTCTTCCTCCCTTCCTCGTCCCTTCACCCCATTCTCCTGTATTCCTGCAACGACATTGTCCTACTTCTGGAACCTTGACGGGATTATTAGCAACTAAGGCCCTAAACTGTACTGTCAGTTCAGGCTCTGCTTCCCAGGGTCTTGCACACCATTCTCACAGGTTTTGCATAACCCTTGTTTGCAAATTGCTTGCTTGAGCAAAGGCTAGTTGAGGACGATGAGTTCAGGTGAGCTGATCTATCCCAGAGGTACCAAAATACATCAGAGAGCAATGATTTGGCAGAGCAAAGAAAGATGGCTCCTGCCAATCATCTATGTTTTCTCTCACTGTGGAGAGAAAGGGGACCCTGGCCTGTAATGGAAGCTGAGGAATGTCGTTGGCTGTTTCTCTGAGGGAAGGAGACGAGTTGCTTGTTTTACTAAAAAGGAGGTTATGTGTGGTTGATTTGACAATAAGGAGCAGAACCTCACTCAAACTAGCTTGAGAAAATGTTAGGGAGATGACTAGCAATTTAATATAAAGATACATTGAAATAATAACAAAGATAGTGACTTTAAAGGACTCCTAGGACTGGAACAGGATTCAGTATCTAGTTTATGAACCTCTGGGGAATGACTTTTTTCTCCCTCTCTTTTGAGGGGTCTTCCCCTCCCATCCATGAGTCATATGGGCTAATGTCTTCAATCTCCTGTTAACATCTTTCTTCACCTTCTCCAGCCTGTGTGTGGCCTGTCATGGCCTCCCTCCACCTTCTCCAGCCTGTGTGCGGCCTGTCACGGCCTCCCTCCACCTTCCCCAGCCTGCGTGCGGCCTGTCATGGCCTCCCTCCACCTTCCAACATCTCTCTATGCATCCTGTCCTGTCCTGTCCCACCTCCTCATTGGCAACTTGTTCAATTTCTCAGAAGAATGTGACTGGCCCTGCCCATCTTCTCAGATCCGGTATCAGGCCCCTTCTGTGATTTCCTCTCCCCTTCACCCAATGTCAGGCTAATAAAAAATTTGAGTACACATAAAAAGACAATTATTAGCCAGATATTTGCTGAGGAGGTGAATTGCTAGAAAAAGTGAGAAGTCTATGTGCATTTCATTGCCACTATAAATGCCTTCATTTTTTTTTTTTTGAGTTTGTAGTCTTACCCAATCTCTTACTTAAATTGGTGAATTATCTATAGGATAGATTCAGAATTAAGCCACACTTCATTCCAGTCTATAACTTCAGTGAGCCTGTTTGTAAAATGGCAGAATACTCCCTAGCTGCCTCTTTTTCCTTCATAAAATAAACGTAGATGTAATGAATTGAATTAGCCCTGGAAGAATCTCAGGCTAGAGTCTCTCTGCAGGTAGAAGAATTACTGCGCCCACATATCTCTGAGGTGGGGACTTCCTAGGATCACAGCTACCATTCCCTTCTTCAAGAGCATTGGCAGAGCCCCACATCCGGGCATACACATAGTGAAATCTACTTCCTACTGGGCATGGTGGCTCATGCCTGTAATCCCAGCACTTTGGGAAGCCATGGAAGGTAGATTGCTTGAGCTTAGATGTTTAAGACAAGCCTGAGAGATAGACAGACTCCTGTCTCTAAAACTAACAGGGCATTGTGGCAGGTGCCTATAGTCCCAGCTACTTGGGAGGCTGAGGCAAAAGGATCTCTTGAGCCATAGAGTTTGAGGTTGCTGTGGGCTATGATGCCACGGCACTCTTTTGAGGATGACAAAATGAGACTCTGTCTCAAGCATAAAAAAAGAAAAGAAAATCCACTTCCTGACAGTTTCCTAGAATGGCTTCCCAAGGTAAGTGAACAGCATGGAAAATGATATGAGCCTCAAACCTAGCTTCTCGTTTTGCTAATTATTCCTCTTCTTGCCTGTGTAATTTTGATGTGGGCAATCATTTGGAAAAACTATGTACAGGGGATTTTGAAATTTCTGAGTTCAAATGAGTTAGACATACATAATCAGAATATTAGGTAGTATTTTCTAGGAGTATATACTGTACTTGAATCTCAGTGACAAGCTCACGAAGATAAAGCTTAAATCTATCCAGTGCTATGGATATTGGTACCTTGGAATAGAGAAAGTGTGTGCTGATGAATTGCAAATAATACCTCTCACTGATTTAGAGCTGTATCTTATTCAAAGTTTTTCCAGAACCATTAATGCATAAATTCTCTGAAAAGAGCCAAGAATGGTTGATGCTCTAGATAAAGCATGTGTTGTTTTTGTGAACTTCCCCCACCACCTTCTTGAACATTGCAGATTTTTGTATAGCCATGTGCTCTACAGAGGAAGAGTTTATTCACTAAGAATATTAATTAAAATATATGTTGCTAGCCAGGCTAAATGTCCACATAGAAAGCTTGTCTCCATTATTCAAGCTCTAAGCACTTTTTCTTTCAGAACAAAGAGTATAGAATTCTAGGACCTACCCAGTTTCCTTAACCCACTCCCATATCACCCTCACACCTGCTTCATCTAAGTTCCTCGCCACCAAGTGAGAAGACAAGGTGAAGACTAAGAAAGGGTAATTTGCAATCATACAGAAAGGGTAGTTCAGTATTTATATTAATAAAATATTGAAATACAAATCATGATTTTCAGGACCAGAGGTTTTGAGGAAGCTCAGAGTTAGTGAGCCAAAAAGATAACAAATCAGTTTTTATTGACCCTTTGCTGTGTTTATATGATTGAAATGAGCTATATGAAAGTTATAAAAGATATGAAAAGTGACATATCAAAGAACATGTATTTCTTATGGCACTCAAATACTTCAATTAATAGGCTATATATGTCTTCACATGTATGTAAACGTGGACATAATTACAGATACTCAGTATGAATATCCAAAATCTTTTTCTTAATTTTCAATCCGTGAATATATTTTCTTAAAGAGAAAAGTTGAACATTCTAGACAAAAAGAATCCAAGGGTCCAAAGGCAGTCACATAGCTATAGACAAAAGATTTATAAATGCTTTTCCCAGACACATTTGCAATCCCCGAGCCTGATGTAGCTTCTAGCACAGTAGCAAATAGTTGTATTATAGAAACACAATGAATGATGGGAGTATAGACAGAGATGAGGAAGTTAAAGAAGAAAGAAGGAAGGAAAGTAAAAATAGATGACCTGGGTTGGGCGGTGCCTGTGGCTCTACGAGTACAGTACCTGACCTATATACTAGAGGTGGTGGGTTCAAACCTAGCCCCTGCCAAAAACTGCAAAAAAAAAAAAAAAGAGAGAGAGAGAGAGAGAGATGACCTGGGAATTCTTAGAGGTAATCAGCCCATAGCCTGTATTCAAATGTTTCTTCACTTTATTTTCCTTATCTCCTGGGTATTGTCCTTCTTAACATTTAACTCAATGTTCCCAAATTCATGACCAGACATCTCAGTCTGTTCCTCCCAACCCACAATCAAGGTTGCCAATACTTTACACAATGACTCAGATTCCCCCCAACCTCCCCTCTAACCCTAGTGTGAGGTGCAAGGTCTGTCCTGTTGTGTCTCCCCTACACCTCACTCTTTATCTAGCTCCCTCAGAATGACACCTGTGTCAAACACCCCACATGGATTTTATCATAGTAGGTTTTTCACCCATGTCTTGGCTATTTCCAGACTCCATGGTCCGGAACCCTCAGCCAGGTAGGTGCACTCCAATCTTTGGAAACCAGCCCCTGTCTAGTATCCCAGGTTCTCACTCATCTGAGAGTAGAGTTCCGAGTCCTGACGTTCGTGAGAACCACTGCTGGGTGGACACAACTTTTACTAGGTACCCTATGGTTTCTACTACTTGTGGGACCTTCCTGTCTCCATTTCATCCCAGAAAAACATAAATAAGAATAACATCAAGTATACAGGGATGGTTTTATAAGTGCTAAAAATTTTATGGGAACTCCTTTGTAACCTGTAAAGAACTACCAAAAATAGTAGTGATCTTTTTCCAGCAAGTATCCATAGAACTCTGTCAGACAATGGAAAAAACAAAAACTAACAACAAAAACAACTTGGCCCCATGTCCAGTGACACCCCCTACCCAAACTAGAACCTCTTCTTTTGCCCGTGCAATGGCATAATGTAATATTACACCTGTGGTCTTTGTTACGAGATTGATGATGTCGTGTTTGGTTCTTTATCTCATCCCCAACAGAAAAATGAGGATGTACTTCCCGGTTTTATGTTCACTACTGTAGTTTGACAAGCAGCCAGAAGGAAGTTGTGAAAGAAAAGGACAAATGTCATGGAAAGAGAGAGAATGCCGTAAATAACATGGAAATGCCTCCTGGAGAGCATCGGAGACATGGGTGGGACTCTCACCATAATTCAGCAGCTGAGGCACAGAGGGCAGTCCTGGCTCACAGGGGAAGGGCAAGGTCAAGGCGAGAGGGACGGGTGGCTGTGGTGCCCCTCACATCAAAATCCACCGCATGGTCAGTGTGGCTTCCCAGCTCCTTACACGTTCTCAAAAAAATACCCCCACTCAGTGGGCAGGGGATGATGTTTTTTATGTTTTAACATCACCAGGTAGTTAAAGCCACTCTTCAGGAAGCCTCGACAGCATCTCAGAACTAATTTTAGGAAAAGAAGAAGCTCAAGAGTCCATTATTTCAGAGAGAAAACCCACGTTGGAGAGCATTCAGCTCCATCACTGCAGTTATTTCGGAGGTTAAACCAAATAAAACCTTCAAAAGTGTGAGTAACTGCCTGGAAATTTCTTTCCCTGTCAAAAGCACTAATACTAAATTAGATTTAGGATTGCAGATGCAAGAAATCACTGTGAACACTTTTCCCTCCCTTCCTGTCTTTTCCCAAGAACCTCACTGTAGACAGTTGGATCGGCAGCATTGCGTCATTTCTATTACTGGATCTCCAAATTAGTTAAACTAGCAAGAGCTACAGTCTTTAACAGCAAGCCTAGAGCTCCCCTTGTTCAGTTAGCCATCAAAGAGGCAGAGCTAACGGGATCGTGTGACACTTGTCTGGCTCATTACATTCCACGTGAAATCTTAACTAGGTCTGCGATGTGTGCCATGATGTCGGCTCATGCCATGATTTATATGTGAACAGAATGCGCCCCATATCTGTAAGACAAGCAACACTTTGCTTTTCAGCATTTCCAGGAAGTAAAGAACATGCATATGAACAACAACAAAAACAAAAATCTAGAGTAAAAGTTCACGAATTCCAGAAGCAATGATAGAGGTGTGGTACAAAGAAGTCTGGCAGCTTCCCAGGTGCCCCAGTCGGTCCCCAGCCAAGCAGACTGCAGCCCAGGTCTGGAGAAATCCCAGAGCCCAGTCTCTTTCTGCTGCACTGTCGCCCCCGCAGGGAGCTCACAACCTCTAAGGTGACAAACGGCAGACATGTGCATTCATTCAACATTCTCTTACATTTGTTCAGTAAATGAAATTTGTTCCCCTGCGCAGCTGGCCAAGTGAGAAGCATTATCTAAAGTACAAGGGAAAGTGGGACATTGGTCAAAAAGAGGGGCCACATGCTGCAGGCGGGCACATAAAGAGATCCCGGGGATGCATTTGAGTGGGTTTCTAACAGGAGGTGAGGAGTTAAGATACTTCCTGAAAGTCAGGTCCAAAGGCTGGGATGGACTGGGGGAGGAGCTTCATTGCAAATGAAGTATAGGGTGTTTAGGGATTTAGGGAGAAAGGGAACTATAAATTGTGTGGGATGAATGAAGTGCATGCAATGTAAAATGCAGATTGGGACCAGCTCCTAGCAGTGTCTCAAACTTCCTAATGCCGCCATCCTTTAATATACTTCCCCATGGTTGGAGATCACCACAACGTGAGGAATTGTATTAAAGGATCACAGCATTAGGAAGGTTGAGAACCACTGTCCTAGAGAGTTTTCATATCAAAATGAGAAACTTGTGTTTTGCTTACTAGGCCATGGAGTCCTTGACCATGTTTAGGTCAGAGTTAGTTAGCCAAAGCCACACTTCAGAATGATGATTGTGGAAGAAGCGTGTGTGTGTGTGTGTGTGTGTGTGTGTGTGTGTGTGTGTGTGTAACTGAACAGAGACCAAAAGAAAATGGCTGGAGCCCAGAACCATGCTGGGTGGTGCTGGTAAGGTTAGGGAATGGATGGGATGACTTGAATGAGTAAGGCGGAAAACATCTACTGCAACAATTTATAAGCAATGTCCTCTAACAAACAACTTTTCTAGAAATCTACCTAGGTACAATACGTGGCGTCCAGTTTGACAAGCTTATGACATGTCCTGAAGCTCAGCTGTCACTCAAAGCATGAAGCTGCCTGAATATAGAAAATACCAACCTTCCAGGCTTCAGGGTCACCTCAGAGTTTATCCCCAGGCATGACTCACTCTCAGCCACGTGAGAGACAGGAAGGACAATGATTCTCTTGGATTGATCCCCCATCATTAGAGGGTCATGCCTGGAGGAATTATTTTCCAAAGCTACGTAGGGATGGTACATATGTCACATACATGGCTACAGCAAAGGGGAAGGCTGGGTTCCGGGAGGAAGGAAAGGGACAGAGAAGGGGCAGTCACACGGAAGCTTCTCCAGCGGGGCTGGCTGCACCAGTCACCCACATCCCCTCCCATGGAGGCCCACTGCCCACGTCCTGCAGTGACAGGCCAGCGGCGTTGTTTTGTGTGTACTTGTTCCTGCATTTGGACCTTGCTGCGGCAAGGTCCTGGGGCTGGCTCTGTGGCCCAGACCAGCTTGGTGAAGACTGCCTGGGTCAGACTGAGGCTGCCGCTGGCCCCGCGGGCTCACTCGCTGCCCGTTAGTGCTTCTGTGAATGTTGTTGCATTTCTCCCCCAGGGAAACAAAAAGAGCAGAGGTAAAAACTGAAAGCCCTACTACTTTCTCCCTTCCGCGGCACATTCCTCCAGCAGGCCCCGTGCTGGTAGGCAGAGAGTCCTAAGCAGTCAATGGGGACTCTAATGGGCCAACAGCAATTTTATCCTGATGAAAAACATTATCTTACATAATAAAGTTGGGGCGGGATTGTTCTGCGTGGTGGGAGTAGAAATGTTTTGCTGACTGCTGTTGAAATGGGGAACAGACTTTGCATATTATATCACCATTTTTTGTTGTATTTCACATGCAGTGTTTTTCTGCTCTTGACTTTGAGGTGTGAGGGGGAGGCTCTAATCATATGGCCTTGTGCAGATGCTCCATTTGCATTTCTATTAATCCAGGCCCTCCTGGAGATGCTCGAGCAGAGACACAGCATGCTTTGTGTTTGAACTTGTGAGAACCCATACCACCGCTTAATAACTTAATACATATGTATAGCCTCCCTCAGACAGCCCACTAGGAGGCAGAAGCAGGAGGAGGTGCTACCAGCTTGCAGGCTGCAGGGCTCTACGGAAATGTGCCCTGACAGGAAGGAGCACCTTGCTCTGCACAGGGTCCCCGTGTACTAATTCCATCCTGCCGATCCACCTGTCCGGCTGGGAAAGGCTACTTTGTAAAGCTTGTATCCAAAACATTAGTTCTCAGCAGTCAGAAAGAGACAGGCTCCTTGTCGAACCTAACTTTGTAATATGGCAGCGGCTGTCCTTTTGTTTCTGTAATGAAAGAAAACTTTTAAATGCAGGAAAAAAAAAAAAAAACAGGGAAGCAGGACAGTGCACTGTTAAAAGCATTGGCTTCACAACCCAGCGGGCTTTTTTTGTAAACCCCAAATCTAACGCCTACTAGTTGGGAGACCTTAGCAGATCACTTAAGTTTTCTGAGCCTTGGCGCTATCATCCAACTAATAGGGATAGTATCTGCCTTTCAAGGTTGCTAGGAGAATTACGAAAAAAAAGTGGGGACCCCTCTCATGCATTGGGTATTTAGTAAGTTGTAGCTATTATTATTATTATTATTACGCTTTATTGCATTCATGGACTGTTCTGTGGGGTAAATGAAAGAAGGACAGGTGGGGAAGGTGAATGGTGGCATTTGAGACCTTTGGTTCTATCAGACTGACAGACAGATGAATCAAACCGATTCTGAGAAAATTCCTCTCTGAAAATCTTATAAAGAAAACTTATTTATTTATTTTGTTTATTTATTTGAGACACAGTCCCACTTAGTTGCCCTCGGTGGAATTCCATGGCATCATAGCTCACAGCAACCTCAAACTCTTGGGCTCACGGATACTCTTGCCTGAGCTTCCTTGTAGCTGGGATTACAGGCAGCTGCCAGAACACCCAGCTATTTTTAGAGACAGGGTCTCACTTTTGCTCATACTGGTCTGGAACTCATGACCTCAAGCAATCCACCCACCTCAGCCTCCCAGAGTGCTGGGATTACAGGCATGAGACACCCAAGCCCGAAAACCTATGAAATTGGCAAACATGAATGAAAACCACTCAAAGTTCTACTAAAAACCCTCCAAAGGAAACCTGACAGAGCAGCAGCCTCCATGGCCATTCCCATTTCTGCTAAATATCACAAGAACCACTTTCTACTGAGGAGAGAGTACATTGCATTCTAGAAAGAAATCTCACCACCTGTTAAGATTTCCCTGAGACTTTATGAATAAGAAATGATCCTTTCTCTGCCATTTTTTTCCCCTGAAATAAACTGGGACTATGTTTGAGAAGTCAGAATTACAGATTCTCATTTCCTTCATCAATTTTTTTTCAAGTGTTCATGTCATATTTTTAGAATCTAAAACATTCTGTACATGTAGTTGATAAATAGCCAATGAATAGAACTGTGAGAGGTGGAGATGATATTCTTACTGCGCAACTTAGCGCCTACGGAAGCCCCTTCAGTACATGCCTGAAATGTAGCAGGGAAGAATTTTAATGAAAATTAAGTAGATGGTTTGTGGCCCTTCTCTAGGCCACTCTCCTGTGCATCAGCACTGCTACTCTCAGGAGGGGTAAGGGGGGCTAGAAGAAAACATAACTGTTAATAATTTTAAAAATCTATCTACAAGGATCATTGTGTTCATCTTATGATGCTATACCTCATACTGAACTTCATACACGTTGTTAAAGCGGTGCTCAGTAAGTATGAAAAGGGTACTCTGTTCCTAAAAGGTAATTTCTTAGAATGGATTCAAAACACAATGAAAGCCCTTGAGAGCTAATGGTCATTTGAAGGCACACTATAGTCAACTTAACCCATCCAGGAAGCAAGACTTCCTCTGTCCCAGTATAATGTTACGCTACGTACCTCTGTTTGGAGGGCTTACATCCGCGTTCTGGTTTCATTGCTTTACTTCCTCCACAACCCGTGCTGAACCAGATGGTGCATTTTAAGCCAGCTCCACACCTTGGCTTACATCAGCCTTTCCTTTATACAAATTCTAAGCTTGGGTCATTTGCCTCCTTTGGTGTCTGAAGATTTTCACACCCTCTGATAAATAACTCGTGGTCTTATTTTTCCTCCAATACTCAAATATAAAAGAAATAAGGGAAGCTGGTGACAAAGAGTAATCCCACCTGTAGATCGAGTTTCTTTTCGACAGCCTCAGACGTGATGACCCTTTTCTGATTTCTGTCTCATTCTGATTTCCTGCAAGTCAGCACCTTTGTATTGATAAAAATGAATGCCCTTCAGGCAGTATTCTCACAATCTATCAGTCTCTACAAGCCTCTGTATTTGCCTTGCTCTTTAACATCATTTTTTCTGCCCAAAGAACTTAGCTCGGGGGTGCTGACTATGCCTACATATCTTCCTTCTTAAACCAAGTTCAAGCATGCTAAGTGTGCTCAGCTTTAGAAACCACAACCACACCAAATGTGGCTGTAGAGTCAGACTCCCTGGATTCAGTTCCCAGCTCTGCTGCTTGCTTGCTGTTTGACCCTGAGCAAGTCTTTTGCTGTCTTTCCAATTCACTGTCTTTGTCCATAAAGCAGGAATAATAACAGTAGTCACCCCCAGAGTGGTTGTATAAAATGACATAATACACGTAAAGCTCTTGAAATGGTAACTATCATATAAGTATTCAATTAATATTTTCTATTGTCAACATCACTGTTATTATTTTATAGACATATATGATTTGTCCCTTTTCCTCATATTTTAATATTTTCTTGTCACTCTTTGGCGTACCACTGACGTTTATTTGGGGGCATTTTTTATGACAATGTGTCACCATTTACTGTTACAAGAGTCACTCCCCTTGTAGGCCACATGTCAAATCTTTAAATGTCTTCTTTTTTATACTAAGATAACAGTTGGATTCTCTGAAGTTGTTCCAAAATGTCCCAATTTCCCCCCGTGACCTTTCCAGACATAGAATAACTGGTGGCCCTTATTCCATACTGGCAAGGATGAGTTTTCATTTGCTGGTTTTTTGGTTTTTTTTTTTTTTTTTAGTTAAGACATTTAGTAAACTCTGTTAAATAAAAGCTGTCAATTAACCAGAATACCATTTTAATTCTTTCCTTGGGGAGCAGGGAAAAGCGAAAGCTACAAGCCTGTTAATCCAGTGGAAGGACCCAGGACAGGAGCTCGCCAGTAACAAGGAAGCCGATATGGAAACAGCAGAGGATAAGATCAAAGCTGAACCGGGCAGAAGACAAACAGAGAGTAGCAAGCAGAATGAAGCTGAAGTTCAAAGTGGATGGCCCTGTGACAAGGCCAGGTGGACAACATTTCAATATTGCCTGGACATTTCAGAAGGCCTGCGTTCCACCTTTCCTCAAAGCCATCCTTTGGGAAACTTAAATTATTTATGGATTTTTTTTTATGAAATCCCAAGGAATCAAGGATTTGTTAGAAAGAAAGGAAGGAGAAGAGGGAGGGAAGAAGCAAAGAAAAGGAGAAAGGGAGGGAGGGAGAGGAGAAAGGAAATATTCCAAAACATACACTGAGTTTGGTATAATTTCCTTCTAATCTGCTATACTCTCAACATATATAATTCATTGTGAAAATAAAACTCATTTTCATAATGATGGCACTAAATCGCAAGATTTTCAGGAAACGAAGATTTAACTGGATCATGATATAACCATTAAGATACACACACCACATTCTAGTAAGGCAGGAAGTGACTTAAAATGTTTTAGCCACAAAGTTGAAACAGAAAGGTTTTCTAATGGAATCTAAAAAAATCCAGAAATTTTTCTAATTACAATAGGGATGGCTCAAAACGCTTCTTTTACCTATTGGTAGGGGCTACATGGATTATGGTGTTGAATAGGATTATGAAGCCAATCCAGGTTGAACAGCAGAAGAGTGCTGTGACTCATCAGTTACATCTGCCAGGGTTGATACTTGTAAGATACATTCTGCATTTTCTCTCTCCTGGGCAGTGAGTATGACATGCTCTATGAATTCTAGTTAAAAATCAACATTTTGCTATATACGCTACCAATATATGAAACGAATAGTCAATATGCACTATTAGTCTAAGGAGCTCCAAAATTTTCACTGGAAAGTTCCAGAAGGTGCCTCCTTACCCTGAGACAGTTGGATGGTGCATTTTTCATAATTTAGTCATTTTTATCTTAATTTCACTACTTTTTTTTTTTTTTTTTTTTTTTGAGACAGAGCCTCAAGCTGTCCCCCTGGGTAGAGTGCCTTGGCATTACAGCTCACAGCAACCTCCAACTCCTGGGCTCAAGCGAGTCTCTTGCCTCCGCCTCCCAAGTAGCTGGGACCA
>CAUYTI010091976.1:0-14598 GCA_963575145.1 Galago senegalensis | reverse complement strand
TGGTCCCAGCTACTTGGGAGGTGGAGGCAAGAGACTCGCTTGAGCCCAGGAGTTGGAGGTTGCTGTGAGCTGTAATGCCACGGCACTCTACCCAGGGGGACAGCTTGAGGCTCTGTCTCAAAAAAAAAAAAAAAAAAAATTTTCTATGTGAAAGTGACAACTCCATTTGTGTTTCTTTGATTGGAAATATTGGCACAGCACAGTGGCTCATGCCTATAAATTCTAACACTTTGGGAGGCCAGGGTAGGACTGCTTGAGGCCAGGAGTTGAAGAGTAGCCTGGGTAACATAATGAGATCCTGTATTTAAAAAAAAAAAAAAGGGGGGGTGGCACCTGTGGCTCAAAAGAGTAGGGTCCCAGCCCCATATACCAGAGGTAGTGGGTTCAAACCTGGCCCTGGCTGAAAAAAAAAAAAAAACTGCAAAAGAAAACAAAATAAAAAATTAGCCCTAGACTTGGTGACAGAGCAAGACCATATCTCTGAAAAAGAAATATTAATTTTTCCTAAGAACTCAATTCCTGGGCTCGGCGCCTGTGGCTCAAGTGGCTAAGGCACCAGCCATGTACACCCAAGGTGGCGGGTTCAAATCCAGCCTGGGCCTGCCAAAACAACAATGACAGCTGCAACCAAAAAATAGCCGGTCATTGTGGTGGGTGCCTGTGGTCCCTGCTACTTGAAAGGCAGAGGCAGGAGACTCGCTTGAGCCCAGGAGTTGGAGGTTGCTGTGAGCTGAAATGCCACAGCACTCTACCCAGGGGGACAGTCTGAGGCTCCTGTCTCAAAAAAAAAAAAAAAAAAAAGAGTTCAATTCCTAGGCAGTGCCCATAGCTCAGTAGGTAGGGCGCCAGCCACATACACTGCGGAAGCTGGTGGGTTCAAACCTGGTCTGGACCAGTTAAAACAACAATGACAACCTACAAGAACAAAAAAATAGCCCCAGCTACTTGGGAGCCTGAGGCAAGAGAATCCCTTAGCCCAAAGAGTTTGAGGTTGCTGTGAGCTGTGATGCCACAGCCTCTACCCAGGGTGACAGCTTGAGACTGTCTAAAAAAAAAAAAAAAAAGAATTCAATTCCTAAAAATACCACTTATAATGAGTTTCATTTAAAATCTATTAGTTAAAAACTTGTTGGCTAGCAGCTACCATTTTCATGAAAAGAAGATAATCTCCTATTTAATTACGTAGAAAAATGGTTATTCACATACATTGTAATTGGAATTTTAATAGCAGTTAACTGACAACTCACCCAAAGAAAACGAGTTCAATTTTAGTAATAATTATCCAGCAGTAAGACCCATCAAAAATAGGTTTTGAGTCTAATAATTTAAGGAAGATCAAAGCTATGCCCTGAATTTCATCTCTTATTTTTAGGTGACTTAATTAGCTTAGGTGAAAGAAACGGTAGTGAATAAAGTGATCAAAGAAGCATTACCAAGGAAGAAAGGCAGCAGAAAACAAAGGTTCAGAGTAACTTGAACTTGGGTTTGAATCGTATTCTTATGCTCACTACCAATTTCACCTTGAGCCACAATCCGTAAAATTGTGGTAATAATAATAAGAATATATTTGCCTCCAAGACTGTTGGGTAGATTAATGAGCTTAGTTCACAGCAAGCACTCAATAAACCATAACTATTACTATCATTACAAATAAGCAATGTATATTAGTTTGCAGGAAAATGCATAAAAATATTTCTTTTCATGTGGGGATGTGTTGTGAGGAGAACAGAAAAATCATCTTCGCAACTATGTAGTCACACCAGGTTATATATCATGTGCCTCATGAAAACCAAAATTACAATTCACTCTTTCAAGACACCGCTTGGGTTCCAAGGACCCACCTCTTTGGCCGGCATTTCCGCTTTCTAAGAGTGAAGCTCTGAATTGCTCAGTTAGTTATTATATGATATGATCCAAGATTGGGGGCAAAATTCTTATCAAGCAACTCTCTTATTTTCAACCTAAGCAGGAACACTGATCTCTGGCCATCGGTCCAAGCCAGGGGATGAGGAAGGTTCACGGTTCGTTCATATCACACGCTGCACTGTAGCAAGTGTAGGCAGAAAGAACAGGAGAATGCTGCTTTTCCCAGAAGGAGGATGTACAACAGCAAGAACATAAACCTTCATGGAAATATGTCTGGTGCAAAAAAGCCCAGCTGGAAAATCTACTGACCACACAGTCTCTAGGAACTGACAGTCTCTCCCTCGCCCCTGCACTGCGGCCTAAGAACTCTCTCAAGGAAGGCAGCTGGGATGGCCTGGGGACCCAGCTTACTGATCTTGCTTCTCTTGGGACTCACAGCCTGTGCTGTCCCACAGCTGATGTCTGAACACCATTGTCTCATATACTTTGTCTGCCTTTCTTTCTCAGTTGTTTCAGACAGGAAGGTAAAGCCAGCCCTTGTTACTCTGAGTTGTCCTAAAACAGACATGAACCCTGTATGTTCTATCAAAATTCCTTGAAAATACAAAATCTCGAAAGTGTAGAAGAAAAGCAGCAGGCTGGAGGCATGTAGAAATTCTCAAAGGGGGTTGAACTTTAGATAAATTGGTGTTTGATCGGTTTAAAGCCAAACTGTTTCTGAGTTTTCATTGAATCTATCATTTTTCAATCTGAAAATGAGAGTAGCGTTCTTGGAAGCAGTCAAGGGCCAACTAGAACTTCAATCAGAGCATGAAAAATACTGACCTACTGCTAGGGGCCACTGAATGCTGCACTTTTTCAGGTCTGTACCAAATTGGGCTCGAGAGAGATGAACTGTAGGTGTCAGTAAAAGCCTCTTAGAATTTTTCATTTACAAATCACGTAAATTAGACCACAGTACAGAAAAGAGAACGTATCCATAATCCAAAAAAATTAAATTAAATGATAGCATTCCATACACGTAAAAGCTTCTATAAACTCTGACTGTAATTGACTTCAGAGAAGCAAATCTAGACTATGTCCATCTCCACAGAAGAGCCTAAGAAAATTCTCTGACATTTCCTTTCTAGAGGCAAAATCTGAATAATCTTCAACTGCCTAGATGGGTTGTAGCAAGTGTCCTGGGTCACTGAGCCACTGTTTCACTTCCCTCCTGGACAGACCACTCTGCAAGCAAGGTTGTTGACTCCGCTGATAGTTTTGCAATCACATATTCAACAATTACTCATCATGAGACCCCAGTGCTACCTGCTAGAGATGTAATTTCAACTCCATGACATTCCTTATGTATTTTTTAATCTCCTTCCCAAGCCCCTGGAGAGGACGGGCTTGCCAAACCTGCCCCATAAACTAATTCCTTAAAGCTTATGCAGGTGAAATTAAGTCCTATGTTATCTAGATATTTTTTAGATCCTTCTTTTAAAAATAAAAAGCTCCCAGGAACATAGGCATTACCCCACCCGCTCTCTCACCAGTATTGAGCAGAAACTTAGAAACATCCAGTAACTGTCGCTGGCTGGACGGTTGCTGACACGTCTGACCTGATGTCCTCATCACACACCTTCTGCCCAACCCCCAGACACACTCAGGAAACTGCACATGTCCCTCCATTTCTTTGGTCACCCACCCTGACTATAAAACTGTCCCATTTTTATTTATTTGTAGTTTTTTTAATTTGTATTAGAATGACACCTTTATTGTTTTCGATTATTTTATGTACTGATAATGCAACTTCACTCACCTTTCTGAGATCGCTCTGGTACCCTGAGTTAATGGGAAACCTGTCTGAAGTTTGAAAGCATAATTCACAAGCGAGCCTTTTGCAAGGGGAAGGTGAACCGTGCCTGTGCATACTGCTCCCTTCTCGTATTTTCTACGCCCTTGTCCCTGTGGGTCTCATGAATGTGGGGGAGGATACCGTATGAGAAAAGGGGGGGGGAGGCGGGAGGAAAAAGCACTTCACGAAGGAATATTTCATACTTAAGTTCTGAAGCTCTGGGTACAATGACTCACAGAGAAACTATAAATAAATGCTCTCCTTCAATGAAACAAATTAGTAAACCTACGATTTCAGAAGTGCAGGGCTGTGAAGAAAACCTCCAGGTGAGAGTAGTGACATTTACCAAGCCCTGGATCTCTTGCTTGAGTTTATCCCCTTTAGAGCTGCGTGGTTTCATAAAGCAATCCTTGGACACTCCTGTAGCCATTGAAATGAAAATTAATTAAAATTAAATAAAATTTAAAGTTGAGTTCCTCCATCATACTTGTTACATTTCCAATGATTGATTAGCTAGTGGTTAATGGCTACCTACCTACTGGATGGCACAAATATAAAGATAATTAGATTTCTATGACACAGAAGAGCTTGCAACTGTTTTACTTTTTCTGCGTGGATAGTTGGTAACAGGTATAGGCGTAAAGGGAAGGAATGAGACAGAGATTAGCGTGAAGACACAAAGGAGAAAGAGAAGAGAAGAAGCCACAGCCTGGCGAAGGTGCTGAGACCTAACGGGGCAATAAATTATATGACCATGGTGAAAATGAGGCAGAATCATTAAAAGCAGAGTGTTTGTTTTGCAAATACAAATGGCCCATGTGAAAATTATTCGAGCTTAATAGCACTGAAATGCAAATACAGAAGTCTACATCCCATTGAATTTCATGAGAATTACACAGACTTCTAGTCAACTGTCAACTCCTCATACAAATCTGACCGGCCCTGAAGCAGACCCCCTAGTACTGGAGCATCCAACAACAAATACGCCGCTGTATTTTCATTGATCTTTCTAAAATATGTAACTTGGAAATTGCTGATTTTATTATTTTGTGCAAATAAGTGCAATTCACCCCAATGGTCATAAACGATTACTGCCACGTCCTGTGAAATAATTAATATTGCGCCACTGTTTGTCTCCTCTTAAAACTAAAGATAGTCCCCTAGCCCTGACTTGTAAAAGGAATTCTGACATGCAGGGCGATTGTGTTTCCATCATGGGAATATAATGGAACAATGCAAAGGGACATCAATATCTTTAAGTGGATTTTTTAGGAAAATCAATTGAAAGAACTTTCAAGCTCACTTAATGCCATAGTGATATATAGCTGTATCTTGTCTTTTGTTCCAAAATTTCTCAAGAACACTTGCAAGAGGTATTTGCTTTCTGAAGTTCTTTTAAAATTAAGTTCTGCCATGGCTACGGCTCCCAAAGAGAAATAAACTATTATTTAAATTATAGAACTATCAGGAAACATATATATTTTAGAAGGACTTTTAAGGTTACTTTTTCTCTAATGGCCTAAATGAAGATATTTTATCCCTTCCTAAAAAGTATATTTAGAGTCACATAACTCTGTGATTATTTAACTTTTGAGGAAAAAAAAATGTGTTTGCCAATTGCTATAAATATCAAGTTTCTATGCAGCCTGAGGACAAAATCAGGAGGTTTTATGAGAAACTTGAGGTGTTGCTGAGGGAAAGCTCATGGCTAAACGGGGAACAGGTGATTAGCCTAAGAAAGAACTTGCAGTGGGAGTCTGTGATAAACCACATTCTCCAAGACATTTGAGAGTCTCCCAACTCCCAGTGGAGGGGAAGGGACAATCCAGGGGGTCTGTTAATGGAAAGAACTAATTCAACCAGTATATTCCTTTCCCAAGAGGGCCCTAAGCTCCCAATCTCTAAGCCTAGAGGAAGAGCTTACTGGAGTCTAATTCTGGAGGTGAAAGGATACAAAAATAGGAGACTCTACAAAATCTCTACCTATCAGGTATTCGTAGAGATGTGTCCAGGAATATTGAGTCAACAGACTGGGATCCTACAGACCAAGTTCCAACCTTGGGCAGAGGTGGAAGGGATGGCAATAGCAGTTAGGTTCAAGGTGGAAGTTCCATCCCAGTGATGAAATATATTGGAAATGAATATGCCCTCTGGGTTTGAATTCCAGCAGACTAGACAATCCACACATTCAGCAAGGAAAGAAGAAGCAGGTGAAGGAGAGACTTTGATTTCAGATGAGTACGCAAAGGGTATACCAAAGTATGCAGGCATATTCTAAATTGTACTATGCTACCAGGCCTGGTTCTCATCAACTCCACAGCTGACTGGTTTTCATTGCTAGTAAAAAGGTAGGGAGTCACGATTTAGTGTTATTATTCCAGCAGTTCATATTAATTACAGGAGCATTTGAAAAATATAGGAAAACTTGTCTGATCTTCATAGACAAGTACCCTTAAACTTTGGGATTAGTCCTACACTGTGTGTCTTATTTATACACACATCTGTACATCGTACAAAAATAGGAAAATCTGTTACACACGAGATCTGACAAGTAAGTTTGTGAACTTGCCACCACATGCTTATGTTGACGGCACTGTACAAACAACTCAGCAAGGTTTCAGAACCTTGGTATATTAGTTTCTAATAGCTATGTTTGCATCAGCATGTGGTGGTGTCTTGCTGAGCGGAGTTCATTACCACTATTCTGTGTTTTTGTGTGCCATCGGGAGAATATTGGAGCTTGAATTAGAACAATGAACAAACATTGAATTTCTTGTTAAACTTGGCAAGAGTGGAAGTGAAATCAAGGGCATGTTAGTCCCAGTGTATGGGGATAGTGCCATGGAGAAAACAGCAGTGTACGGATGGATTAAACGTCTCTGTGAGGGGAGAGAAAGCATCACTGATTAAGAGAAGTCGGGGTGGCCAGTAATGTGCAGAACTGATGAAAAGCAGAATTCATGGAATCGTGCACCAGCATCCTCAGCTGACTGTGAGAAGCACAGCAGACCAAGTAAACATCCATAGAGAAACAGTGGAGATTTCAACTGAGACTCTTGGCACAAGAAAGGTGTGGCTCTCCCATCACCACAATGCACAGCTCACATGGCACTGTGAGAGGGAGTTATTAACCAGTAAACAAATAACTGCACTGAAACACCCTCCCTACTCATCTGATCTGGCCCCCAGTGACTTTTTTCTTTACCCCATGATAAAGGAAATATTGACAGGAAGACATTTTGATGCCATTCAGAACATCAAGGGTAATACGATGAGAGCTCTGATGGCCATTCCAGAACAAAAGTTCCAAAATTGCTTTGAAAGGTAGAGTGGGCGCTGGTGTCAGTGCACAGCTTCCTAAGGGGAGTCCTTTGAAGGTGACCTAGTGATAATATTCAGCAATGAGTAATGGAGCAGTTTTTCCAGGATGAGTTTGAGAACTTAATTGATAGGCCTCAGTCTTCATCAGATGACCACATCATGGTAATTGCTTATTTAGCCATCTCCCCTGCCAGGAAGGCAGTGACAATAGCTTGCTTACTGTCATAATCCTACTACCCAGCGTAACACCTAGCCCAGGAAGACAGACCTTATAAGTACAGTGGTATAACATATAACATACTTTATGGGTTTTAACAAATATTGCTAAATTGTTGTGGAAAGTTGCACCCATTTACAAAACCTCAAGCAATTATGAAAAGTTCATTTCTCTTCACTCACAAAAAAAAAAAAAAAAGAAGGAGAAGAAGAAAGGAAACCTTCATGTTATCACTATTTAAGAATCTTTGCCACTTGGATGGGATTAATTTGTCTCTCATTATTCTATATTTGCATTTCTAAGCTGTTAAGCTTGAATAATTTTCACATGGGCCATTTGTATTTGCAAAACAAACACTACCCCTTCAATGATTTTGCGTGGCTTCTGCCTTTGCTAATATTTATTGCCTCTTTAAAAAACTGAGTTAATAGTTTTATTGGCTCCTTTATCAGCCTCCCCTGAAAATGATGACACTTTCCGGGCAGTATCATTCTTCTTTCTCATTTCAATTCATGTTTACGCAGGGAATCATGCATGCTGGGCGTCTAATCTCTGCACTGCACGGGAGAATTCTCCCTGCCTCTGGGGTAAGTAAAAACAGAGCTTAGAGAAGACTTGAGGATAGACAATCATGGATGCTGATAACAGACACATAGGAATTCAGATCCTGTACTAATTTGCAGCTCACTTTAAACAAGACAATGCCTACGGGAGTTCAAGTTCTTAGGAGAAATAATGCCAATTTGTCTTACAAGGTTGCTGCAAAGATCAAATTGTATAAACTATGTAAAAACACTATACAAATGTAGGTTGTGGTTGCTCTTCTTACTTATTTCCTTGGGGATAGGTATTACATCCATCACTTGTTTTCAGGCAAATTGGCAAAGACAGTTTCCTTGTGAAGGCTAAAAATAAAACAAGGGCAGCCCAGTGTTGCCCGGGAGAGGATAGATGGCGAGTGAAGTTTGCACTTCCAAAGGAAGCTAATAAAGCTATAAGAACTGACTCCACTGACACCTTAATGTCGTTCCCAGTCGTAAGCCAATTTGCTCTCCCTGTCCTCCTCCAGAAGTACAGATTTGTACTGCAAAGGGAAACACATTCCAGCTTCCTCTTGGGGGTTATTGGAACATGGGGGCAGCATTGACTGTCATGAAGAGTTGACTGTCAGTGTTGACTGACAGTCTAGGGCTGAGGGAAGGACTGAGGGTGAATCCTAAGTGAGCTAGAGCACTGCAAGGCTGGCTGTCTTGTTTAAAATTTTACTGAGCAAAAATTGAAACTTCTAAAACAAGTCTCTTGTATCCAGGCTACCTCTTCAGGCATCACGCAATTCAGACAAAGCCTGCGACCCGATGATTCTCACCCTGGTCTCCTTACCACTCAGGAAAGCCCCTAATTATTTCTCTGACTGTTGCAACATTTCTCAACATGACTAAAAGCTGACTGTGTTTACTTTGTATTCACTTCAAAACATTTTGATGCGTGGCTTACGGAATTTTTAAGCAAGTAAGTGTATTTTGCAACCAATTTGTGTAATGCATTTTTTCTTTTTAAGACAGAGAATCATAACAAACAAGAAAAGAATCTTGACTATCATTAGGAGGGACCATCTAGCTCAGTGTTTCCAAATTATGACATTCAGACTCTTAGAGTTGCACAAGCTATTTCAGATGGCAATTTTATACTTATAAGCCACCAGACTGCCCGATGACTTCGCAGGACCTTTAGGTCCTCGTAGTATCCTCAGACACTCTGTTCAGCTAAGGTCATCAGTGTAAAAAAAATATGAATTATTGCTAGTTTTATAGAAAAAATTTAAATTAATGAATAAATAAAATGCCTTCTTTTCTGTTGGGTAAATATCCTGTAGCAGCATGCTGGATCAAATGCCCTAAATTTAGTTCTTTGGGGACTCTCCACATTGCTTCCCATGTCCCCATGTGCAGTCCCACCAACAGCGTGTAAGGCTTCCTTTCTCTCCACATCCACACCAGCATCTATTGTTTTTGGACTTTTTAATAAAAGCCGCTCTAACAGGGGTAAGGTGATATCTCATTGTGGTTTTAATCTGCATTTCCCGGTGACTAACTCAAATAGTTTTTGTTGGCTGGAGGGTTGGGGAAAATGATCAAGATAATTATTTTCATTTTGTAGGTGAAGTTTAGACTCAACATCACACAGTGAGTGAGTGAGCAGCTGGGATTAGAACTTGGATCTCCCAGGTTCTACAGCAAAGTTTTTTACCTCCAAGCAAAAATCAATATTGGTGTGGAGTTGGAAAGGGCCATTTAAACAACAGCAATAATAAATAAATAAAACCCTCAGTCATTTGTTTGTATATCCAACAGAGGTGAGGTCCCTGTGATGTGCAGGTTATGGCCACGCTTGTCTCTACTGGGGGCGGGGCAAAGGCGAGTGAGAAAAAGTTCCCACCCTTAGAGAATGTTAAGCCCTGGGAAGGCAAAGCATATACGTAAACGAGGAATTCAAAGAATAAAGTGGTAGTTTCTATCAAAGTTTCTTCTATGAAGTTGATGCACTACAGAGATTCAGAGTGTGTGAGGTGCTTTGATTTCAGGCCACAAATGTATTAGCATCTTAAAAGGACTGTCCTATCAGAGCTCCCAGTGACCTATATTGGTCACTTTTCAGCCATGAGTGCGAATTCCTCTCCTTTCATCCTTTTCCTTCAATCTCTGATACAAAAATCCTATGTGATCACAAACTAAGACTCGGTTCAAATTCCATTTCCTTTATGTGAAACTCCTGTTGTGGTGAGCTCCACTCACAATGAGCTATTACATAAAGCTAGTATTGTGCTTATGGGCACATAGGGTTTTTTAAAGGAAAAATATCATTTGTAACACGTATTAAAGACCTTATTCAAGGGCAGTTACTACATTGGGGTTTGGTAGTAGGGGAGAGAGACATCAGGCTCAATTCTAAATACCACAAGGACAATTGAAGATTTATAGCCAAGAAACAGGTTAGGGACCGACAGATGGAGAGGAACACCATGTCTAGGGGAATCTTGCTAGACAAACTCAAAGGAGATTCTTGCTAAAGGCAGAACAGGGTGATCAGATACCGGAGGTGAGGAATGTTCATTAAACTAACTCAGAAGCAGCCATGTTAAAGCTGGACTACAAGGGCCACGACAGAGTCCAAGTTTGGGGACAAGTCAAAAGAGGATTGAGAGGAGCTTGGCTCAAGCTTGGTCAAAGGAGAGCATTTGTCTGGTTCTGCCTCTCTACCTGACCTTCTAGCCTGGAACTCCACTATATTCTTGCTGTATCTGGTCCAAAATAAATAAATGAACTTGAGAGTCCCAATACTTCATCTACTTCTTATTTTCTCGCCTTTTGGCCAACTGTTCTTTCTTTCTGGAGTGTCTTTCCTCCTCTTTGTTTTCTCAGCATTATTTCTATCAGAAAATTCTTCCTAACACCCTACCCAATTCCTCTGTTCTCTACACCATTTGATGGGGTCTGACGCCTGTCAGAGCTCTCTGATCAATCACATCAGGCCAGAAGCCCAGGCAGATATCCTCTGCTGATTGTCACCATGGGCAGAGAAGGTCATGTCCCTGAGGTCAAAACTGAAATAAGTAGAAAGCAGGGTGATCCTCCCAGAGGAGCAGGCAGAGGGGAGGAACCAAGGAACAGAACTGAAGTCAGTAGTGTAGAAAAATTATAAACCCAAGAGGAGGGAATAGCACAGGGCAAGCAGTAAGTGTGACAACTACAACTACAACCAAAAAAAACTACAACAACTACAACCAAAAAAAAAAAATAGCTGGGCTCTGTGGTGGGCCCTGTAGTCCCAGCTACTCTGGAGGCTGAGGCAGGAGAATCTCTTAAGCCCAAGAGTTTGAGGTTGCTGTGAGCTGTCATGCCATGGCACTCTACCCAGGGTAATATAGTGAGACTTGAAACAATGACCAGTCTTTGGTCGTCCTCCACAGATACCATCATTCTCTCTTCACCTCACGGAGACCAAATGAGTTAAGACTTCAATACTCCTAGGGAAAGCCCAGTCCTCATTAGAACCCGTGTTGGCCAAGAGAGTTCTATCTCCCACGTTGGAGCTCAGATGGGGAGTTCAAGTTCCCTGTAGGGTGGGGAAAGATGGTCTTCAGCCTGAGGGCACTTCCTCACGTATTCCTCTGGAGTCCACACTGGCCTCTTCCTGCGGCCCTCTAGGATCTTTAGCAGAGGTTGTCACAACAGGGCACTTGATAGTCTCTCGTCCAACCAAAGGCAAAGAGAGCTGAAGTTGCAAAACTCTCCCATAATATTCCAAGCCCACAGAACGGCATATCAGGTACCCGAATGTTTCAGTAAGGGTTGTTTTTAAAGCATCCTGTACATATAAATGGGTGACATTGGATGTATTCAGACGAGGAGAAGGAGAAATTGAATGTATTTAGAGATACAGGTTTGGGCTTAACTAAACACCGGAGCACATTCTCTTGTGCTATATTTAGACCGTGGGTTTCCAGGTTCAAGTTATTATGAATTATTGAAAAGCACTTTGCAAAAATCTGGCAGCAATCCCCGAGCCACAGTCTGAATCAGGTTTTTTAACTTCTAATAGGTCTTCAGCATAACCATCTATGAAAGGAGTGCTCGAGAGCGATCAGGACAGTAAATGGAGCGAGGGTTTTGTAATCAGCAAACCAGTGACATGGCAAAATAGAGAAGAAGGAACATCAGACTGGAAACGAGAAGACTGTGGTTTTTTTTTTTTAATTTAAATAGCATTTATTTTGGTGGTGGTTTGTTTCTAAATTAACAGTAAGACCTGTGTCTTGATTCCAGCTTTCTTTAACAGTTCAAGGTCATGAGAGCCTTGGGTAGAACTTAGTCTGTCTGAGTTTCATTTTTCTTGTTTCTAAAATGAAGAAACCAAGGCCTACTTCTCCTGGACCACTGGGCAGGAGAATTATAGGACACGTGTGTGTGTGTAAGCACATGCATGCATGCATACATACAGACTGCAAAGCACAAAAAATGTAAAGGGTAATCATCGCAGGATGATAATATACAGAACTACTATAAGTGACCATCAATGGATACTCAGAGAAAATGTGGTACACGTAACGGAATACTATTCAGCCTTTAAAAAAGAAGGAAATCCTGCCATTTCTGACAACACAGATGAGAACATTATGTTAAGTGAAATAAGTGAAGACAAATACTTCCGTCCTACATTTGGAATCTAAAAAGGTCAAACTCACAGAAGCAGAGGGTAGAATTATGGTTCCCAGGAGCTGGGGGCCGGAGGTGTTGGCTTAAGGTTATAAAATTTCAATTAGGAGGAATAAATTCGAGAGACGCATAGTCAAAGTGGTAACAATGGATTTTGCACGCGACAATTGCTAAGAGAATGGTAGACTTCCAGCATTCTCACCACGAAACTAAGCATGTGAGCCATCTGTATGCGCTAATTAACTCAACTCAGGCATTGCACAATGTATATGTGTTTGAAAACATCATGTTGGGTGAAGAACAAATTTATAACTTTTACTCAATCAAAAACAAAGTATGTAAACAAAACATGTGTTCTCCCTAGTATTTTGAAATAAAAAGCCATCATGTTGCAAATGATTAATATATACAACTTTTATTTCTCAATTAAATAAAGAAATAATACTGGGCGTGTTGTAAGGAAAACATTTAAGACACGCTCAGTTTGCTTTCACATTTTCAATTTCAGAGATGAACAGCCCCATCATCTGCTCTCCAGGGGATTTTCAGACGCACCCTCTGGGCAGGACAGCTGACTAAAGCTAATTATTTCTCCTGTAAACCTTTCCCTGAATTCCACAAAAGTTCGCTTTTCTGGCGATCTTTCTTCCTAGTGTCTTTCTTGACTTGTGTCAATCCATCTTTAATTTTAGACTGGAACTTCAAATGTTCTTAAGAACCTCACATTCACCTCCAGCTTCTTGGCACAAGGACCCTCTGTCCTTCCAGGAGCCCGCGCACATGTAGGGAGGTGGGTGTTCTCTTCCCAAAATAACAACTCCCTGCTGATGCCACCACCAAGGAGGTCTGCCACTTGCCTCTTGGCATCTGTGTTTCCCAAGTTGTGGGTCACAGCTGTCCTGCTCTGCGTCCCAGCTACCGGAGGGATCACAGCCTGGACGGCTGCCTGGCGGACACTGTCACATAACATAAAGCACATCGTTAGTTAGAGATCTCCCTCCTTCATTGTGTTCCCAACTAAGTGAAGATGATCAGAGTGTTGAAGAACTAGTAACCAAAATTTCTCCTGTTAAATTTTCCACGTGTGGGTTTGTCCTCTAGCCCCTTTGCTCCTGATTTCATCAGGCTGGTGTCTGATTCTAACATCCTATTATAAACGGCAAGGACCAGCTCAGACTTATCACGGTATTAGGTGGGGAAACAACCCCAGGAACACTCCAAAATTTAGGTTTATACCTCTGTCCCAGACTCATCCCTTTTTCCCAAATAAGCATACAAATTGTGCTGTTAAATTGTCAGCATGAAACTGGCTTCAAAGGCAAGGAATTATAATTGGCCCAAGATAAGTCTCATTCTTAAATCCATCACAGAAGTAACCATGTCATTGATGACGTCTCATCATAATGCCCTGAATATAAAAGAAATCTGATCAGTCTGAAAGATGTTACAAGGGTCTCAATTCTCAGATCCTAATTGTGAAGAAGATGGCCTTTTCTTTATTAAATTCCCCCGTTTCCTCTTCGCACACCTCACTTTCCTTACGCACATACAATTTCATCAATTCCTCTTTTAAAATCAGCCAAATTTAGTCCAGAAAAAAACAAAAACAATAAATTGAACTTGAGTCTGATTAAGCATTTGTAATCTGACTTCTAAGTCACGGGAAGTATATGGGACTGGAGACTCTCTGAAAAGACACTACAAGGATGCAATCAACAAAATTAAACAACAACATTGCACATAAAAAAGGAAGTAATAGAATCTGTAGAGGGAAAGAGACTTGGAAAGACATCAACCATTTGCAATATGTGGACTTTATGTCCTGATTCGAATAAACAGATTGTTAAAAAGTTACGAGGCACAGAAAATCAATACTGCCTGGTATTTTATTGTATTAAGAAAGTATAAGGCCAGGTGTGGTGCCTCACACTTGTGATGCCTGCACTAGCACTCTGGGAGGCCAGGGTGAGAGGATCGCTGAGGTCAGGAGTTTGAGAACAGCCTGAGCAAAGCAAATTTCATCTCTGTTAAAAAAAGAAAAATTAGCTATAACCAAATAGCCGAAGAATATGGGGAGGGGGGAGGGAGAAGGGAGGGGGGGATGGGAGACGGGAGGGGGTTTGGAGGGATCATTTCTGAGGTTT